>LOEQ01005224.1:64857-81916 GCA_001685075.1 Bramus lutescens
AGGCGGGCGGCGTCCGGCTGGGCTCCCCGGCCCTCGGTGAGTGAGCGCTTGCAAGTGGAGAGCTTCTGGGCTGGGGCTGCACGCACACCTACGGATGGGGTGGTGGTGGTAGTGGTGGTGCTCAGGGGACGGGGTCCAGCCTCGCAGTTGTGAACTTTTGCACACTTCAAGTTACTTAAAGGAGTTTGCCCAAGGATCCCTGCCCCGGATCAACAACCGGATAGGAGGGCGGGGTCCCTGGTCCCTCCACTCCCCCTTCCTTGTGAGAAACAAGATGACTAGATGGCTTCTACCTAATGCCTGTGCATTTCTTGGCCCGCATCTGGGGCTAGGGTGCGTGCGGAGGGAGAGGAGGTCTCGAACCCTTAGTTCTTTTAAGTTCTTATGTCCTTTTCTCATTCAGGGCTGTCTCTGCTCTCTAAACAAGCATGGGCTCTCCTCATCTTTCTGATTCTTGTGGAGTACTCTGCCACCAGGTTAACCATTTGGGTTTCTGGGACCACTCGCTTTTGGAATGGCTCCTGCATATGTTTTTAATAACTTTTGTTTTGAAATAAACATGTTTTAAATGAATTGTGTTCCAGGAATGAATTAGCTCTTTTGTGTTCTTCCAAAAGGAAAAGGGTATTTTTGCTTCTGGGGAACTTCCATAACATTTTAAAACTTTGACTGTATCTTATTTGAAGGTTATAAACTTCAGTTACTCTCTGGTGGCAGAACCAGACTCATGTCTCTTACTTTTTCCTGTAAGGATAATTCAGATGAGGAGATTTCTGACTGGCATGCAGCAGTTAACTTTTCCATGTGTCCAAAACTGCATACTCTTGATTTTAAGCATAACTAAAATCTGTCTCTCTCCCCCCAGGACTCCAACATATATTGAGAGTCTCAAGGGTTGTTGTTGTTGTTGTTGTTCTGTAAGTTGCTGTTCTAGCCGCAGTACATGAAAACAGAAAACATCCAAGCTTGAATGGAGATGTTCTGGCATCTGGGCTGTTAAACTGAGTTATGTTTATCATTTTGTTTTAGAAGAGTGACTCGTTTCTTTTCCTAAACAGACAGAAGTCAAATGATTAGCTGCAGAAAAGCAAAGAACTAGGAAATGGTAAACATCTGTTTTCTCCGAAGCAGTCCATTTTACACGCATCGTATTGTCAACGCAATCCTTTTGCTGTCATGAGGCATGCCCTCAGAAGTCATATAGACTCGCTGATAGGCTGTTTATACTTCCACTCGGGGCCATTCATCACTATTGTTAAACAATGCTTAGGCAAAACATCAACATGAAACACCCACTGAAAACATTTTTGACTTGAAAACAGTTAATATTCACAGTTTGCAGTGTTAATGCTATGGAGTTTTTAAATCAGCTAAAAGAAGTTGCCATGATACCTAGTGCACCTGTGCAGTACAAAGCCGCTTGGCATCACGTGATCCGAGTACAAGAAGCAGGGCATTTAAAAGGGCCTGAGGTTAAGTGCTGGCAAGATGCAACATGCATATTGTCTCAGTGGAAAATTAGTGTCCTGTTGTAGTTGAAAATTAACCTTCCCCAAGTTTTCCTACCTTACTTAGTTTTAAAATTCTGCACTTTAAATTTAGTGAAAAATATAATACTTTAAGGACATACACAGAAGATAATTTTGTAAAAAAAATAACAAAAACCAGCATGTCTTCTGCAGAATTAAACATATGTATTATATGCATACTGTGGTCATATATATAAAATACCACACTAAGTGTGTGGCAATGAACTATCTGTTAAGTTAAACCAAGGAGTAACTCTTAAAAATTGGGATTTTTTTAAAATCTGGCTTGAACCCCTTAATCAAATTTTGGAATCAGTTTTATATTCTTCAAGATCGGTGTTGTTTGGAAATTTAGCAGAGTAACCCACTACACTTTTCAACATCAAGCTGGAAAGATTTTTGTTACTGAGAGAACAGCCATGAACATTTACCTTTCTCTTGTGCCTCTGCATGCTTTTCTATTGCTTTGTAAGCGTTATAGGTATCAGAACTCTTTCTGGTATATTCTGAAAGGCAGTCCAGAGTAAGGAGTTTGCCTGTTGCTGGCCTTAAGTGTGAACCAGGACAGGTGGCTGATGAGTCAGTGGGATTCAGGGACCAGGAGAGTTCTTGGGGCAGGAGATAGCCCTGCTTAGGTCTAGCTAAGTACTGCCACATGGGTTCCTATCTTCTGATGTCCCAAGGACTACTGAAACCTATATGTGTATGTGTATTGTTTCATCATTTTATAGGAACTAATTGAACGCTTTTGTGATAAAGTAACTGCCATGCCTGGAGACTGAATGTTGCCCCTGATTTGTTTTCCTGCTTTTGAAAACAGAAAGTTAATGTGTTTTAAAATGATTTTCCTGTTTATGACTGGCCATATTGAGTTATGTTCCCATAGAAATGCCTCCATAAGTGAAGGCAATTTGGGCCACACTTGCTCTTGTTTTAAGAGAAAATGGGTTTGTATGTATGATTCTTCTCATTGGCATTTCGCTTTCTTTTCAATTAAGCATTTAATGCTCTTTCTGTTATTATGCATTAATGTAAATGAAAGCGCCTTTTAATTTTAAGTGTTGCCTTCATAAATTGGTGGTCTATGCATAGAAGTATCTTTAGAAATAATTCATTTCAATCTGTTTACTTTTAGATGAGGGAAAGGGCTTTCAAAGAATTTAAGGGGCTTGCTCCATCCAGCTATTGCCCCACATACAGAGATTAACAAGAAATCGGGTGGAACACAAATTGTAAAATGCATGCAACTGTGATAAATGTGGTTGAAGTAGAGAATCAATACAGCCTTTTCACATGGGGAAGATGCACAGAAGTTAATAGACTCTGGATATTGCGAATCACTTGATTCTGTTTCCATCCCAACCCCCACCCTGCTTCACTTGCCAAGTTGTAGACCATTGGACTCAGTGCTGGTATATACTTTAATGTGATAATGTGTTATTTAATGTACTCTTCTCTCTAGGGAGAGTCCTCTGAGACTATTAGGCGGACTTTTCATAGCAGGATGCAAAATGCCAGTGAAGTTAATTAAAAATAATCTAAAATAGAAGCGAGAGAGAGGCTCTTCAAGTAGAAACTGCATAAGAAGAGCTCCGACTTAGACGCTTAGCTGAGTTGTCGGGAGTTCGTGAAGCTAATCAGATTTCCTCCGGAGGAAGCCTGTTTATTTCAATTTATATTATGTGAGTTTGTACATATCTGTACATGTTGCTTTATCTCTTTTAAAGATGCCGTTTCTCAAAATGTGTTATCTTTGGACAGCTTCTGTCATTGGCCTCCACAGAGCGATGATTTTGCCCCTAGGGAGACATTTGACAATATCTGGAGACTTGTTAGTTGGTCCTACTGTGGCAGTGTATGTTACCAACATCTGGTGAGCTGAGGCCAGGGATACGGATCCTGATGGGCATCCTCCAGGGCACTGGATAGCACATTCCCACAATAATGAGTGACCTGACCCAACGTCAATAATGGCTTAGACAGAAAAATCTCGGTCCTTATTTCTTGGGCACCAGCAAGGATTTTGTCTTCTCTCTGGTGCATAATCAGATTCTCCAGGCAGAAAACCACCAAATCTGCCCCTATATGAGTTCTTGGTGCTGCTAGATTGTACCCAAGGTGAAGGCCTATTAATTTACTCTCCCCACCCCCATCCACTAAAAGACACATTATATTTACTTTTAGGACGAGAACAGTCATTTCTTTTATAACCGGGGTGTGGGGATGGGCTGCGGGGAGTGGAATAGAGACTTCAAATAGCTATAAAAACAAATCCCCAAATATAAAGTTTGTTACTCCATGCAAACTCTCTACTGATGCTCCTCCAAATTTTGGTGCAATTTCTCAGTTCATTCTCAGAGTACTTTTGAGCTTCAGAATCATTTATTCTAAAATAAAGGATGTCATAAGTATTATAAAAAGAGATAGAAGAGGAAAATTAAAAGCCTGCCATGATCAATAGGATTTGGACACTCCATTTGTCACCTCAGTAGATATCCTGTCTTGCATCCCTTCAGAACTTCTTGGTGAAACTACGCCAAGACACAGAAGATAACCCTCAGCATTCACATGAGTCCTGTTCATTTGTATGCTGGACTCGTGGAGTCTGCGCTCTATTTTTTTTCTAGAAATAGTGATAAATTATATTTAGCTCCCTAATAAATCTCCAAAATTTTTGGAAATAAATTTTATTAAAACTTTCACACTTTTTATGATAAACCCCAGATAACTTAGTATTACAATGCTGGCAGCCATAGACAAACAATGAAGAATAAAAGTAAACCCAGTAGAAGCTGTCTTAAAACAAGTCTCACATATATATGCCTGAAGAAGGACAGAGAAAAGGAGGGAAGTAGGTGGAGACTTGTCTGGATTTAAAGAGGATGTGGGGACGTTTTTAGGCACCTTGAAATCAAAAGTCCTAATTCTTTCATATGTACGAAGGGAGTAATGTTCAATTTATAAATTTAGTTCTAGGAGGGCAAGGCTTGTCAGCATTGTGTTGTCTTCCCCTTTTCCAAAAAGAAGTAAATGCGTCAAAGAATGAAAATTGGAAAAAAAAATCCAAGAACAAAGGGACAGAAAGGAAGGGAAGGAAGGAGTGAGTTCAAAGTGATAGACCTATGCGTCAATTAAAGTATTTGGAGAGTTTGAGTTGCGTGAATTGAACAGTAGGAAAAACACATTTTATGGTTTAGCCTGGTATGAATTGGACAAGTGGCTAGCATGTTAAAAAATAAAAAAAAGGATAGGTGCTATGACAGAGACACAAAGAAAGTCCAGCAACGGAAATTGGAATACAGAAAGCATCTCTAGTTGGGGATTTGGCAAAATCGTCAAGAAAGTTTACTGTAACTTGGGCTCAAAGGCGTGGTGATAGGACTCAGTGTTGGGACGGTAGGCTGTGTGACTCACTTGGGAGGGTTGATACTCACACAGAGTGTTGGATGCTCCAGACAGATAATTGCACGGGCTCTGTGCAGGAGCGGAAAATGATAGAGAAAACACCAAGGAAGACTGGGTACTGTCTGTGTTGAGGAACATGTACATTTTTCTGGTTGGCATTAGTGAGCTATTGAATGTTCTTTAGAAGAGCAAAGTAGAAGACATAATTTGGGTTTTTAGGGGAACAAAACTGATGGCAGTTCAAAGGGTGATTTTGGAGATAGGGGCAAGAGTAGAAGGGACAATTATTTAGGAGGTCACTCCAATAGCAGGAAAAGAGTAGAAGACCTCGGACGTTGAGGAAGCTGACTTAAGAATAGCAGGAGAAACAGGGTGACCCACGCTGACCTTTGAGAGCCTCTTAACTTTAACTTACCTTGACTCTTTTGAGTTCAGATGCATTTTTCAGACATGCTAATAAACTAAATTCATCTTATTGTTATATTTATGCTATGTGTAGTGTGGAAGCTGTTGAAAGGGTAGGAATTTAAAGAGTCTCTAGATTTGCTCTGTTACTAGCATGACAACATGCAGGAAGTTGAATTCTTGTTTTGTTTATGTTGGATCCAGGGAACATAGCATTGGTCATAGTCACCAAAAAGTAGATAGGAGTCGGTTTTGTAACTAGGTGGAGGTGATGGTCAGATTCACAGATGAAGAATTCTCTATCAGGGAGGTAGTTCATGGGCTCTGGAGTCAGAATCTTGAGGAAGAGCTGCACCTTGGATGGAAGTTGAAAAAGAAGAAAAAGAGCACACGATGATCCTCCAGAAGTATTGAATATTTAGTGGTATTTAGTGGTTACAGTAGATAAACATTGTCATTTATAAAGGGCAAAGGACATGCATAGAATGTTTTCCTAGGGTTGAGAATTCTCATGACACCTTACTGGGAAGAAAGCTCAGGACAGAGGGATGGAAAGATAACTTGGGTTGGTTTGGGTGTGTGTTGTGGTAAGCACTTGCTCCTTAAAGAGCCAAATTCTAGAGACACTTTATAGAGTAGGGAATGTTTTCCTTTGAAATGGTGTGGGAGAAAAGGATTAAGCTATAATCTGGAGAAAATTTGATATAGAGACTATTGAAAGCCTAGATCTTCTCATTAAATTAGATGGTAATATTTTTATGGAGGCTAGGATGAGTCAAGACATTTGAGATTTGTGGGAAATTTTGAAAGCAGAAAGTATTCAAAAGGGAATCAATCTGATGTAACCCCCAGGCTGCCTAATAAGACCGAGGGCTTAACTAAGAATGGCTGCCATGAATTCTGCTGGACATGGATCAGCATGGCTGATCGCCCTTCTCAGAAGGGGACTTGTGGGGGCTTGGGAATAGAAGCAGAGAGAATGGATTTTGGAATTGGCGCAGGGCTCGAAGTTGTTGAGATTTCATACATAAAGGGAAGGAGATGGGAAAAGGATAAATATCTCTAAAATAAATGTGGGAGAGTGTGTTTGTCCTCACTGATCTCCACTCCAGGCTGGTAGTCAAGAAGGGCAGAAAATGGGAGGGAGAGTAAAACAGCCAGAGAGAGCTCCAGAGCTAGCAAAAACTACCATAGGCAGGTGAAGACTGCAGCTAAGTGACTGCTGCTTTGTTTGGTCAGTCTGTATTCAAGGATTTGATATATATGATCCAGTGACCTTTACAGAGATGTGAGGGAAGCTGTGGAATTTTGGGGCGTGGTTAGGACTTTTCCTGTTTCTTTCAACCTTATTTCCTGGATCTGGTAGAGGTGATTTCATGGAAAGAAAGCCAAATAACAGTGCACTTTACCAGTGTTTTATTTTTATAGTAATAAAATGCTGGGTTAAAAAAAAGCTAAGGAAACATCAGCTGACATTGTCTAAAGTTATACCATTTGAATTAGAACAATAACAAACAACAGGGAAAAATTCCATCAAATTGCATGAGATACTATCACCATTCTCTTGTATGAAGGCCGGAGCTAAATCAAGTGATTTCTGTTTCTATCCACAAGCATTTGTGTTCAGCTTTTGTAAAAAAGACCACTGCTTGTGGTCTGCCTGTTTCTAGACATTGGGACATTTTTTAAAGTTGGTGATTCACTGGGGACAGACTGAAAAAGTTTTGGCTTTCTATTTCAGTCAAATATTGTATATATGAACCAGTATTTTAGATCTGTCCCCCTCCTTTTTTCTCCCTCCTTCCCTCTCCGTTCCCACTCTGTCCCTCTTGCCAACAGTAGCTCCTCAGGAAGGGATTTAAAGGTCCAGCTGTCCTTTCTCCTTAGGGTGAACATCCTGAAGGGGAGTAACTCGTCAACCCTAAGCTTCTGAAGTAGTTATGAGTTCTAGTTTGTAGATTCTATTTTTGACCACTCAATATCCAGTAAGGCGGAAGTGCTATGAAAAGAGTTAATTTTAACCCGATTTCCATTTTGCTTGTGGTTTCTACTTGCAGTCTACTTCTGGTTTTCAGATTCACACCCACATGATCTGGACAAAGATGATTCATGTACATGTGCCCTTCTGCTCAGTCTTTCTGTAGCTGCAGGCATAAAGGTGGAGATGATTGCTTTGCGCTAGCACATTCATTTTGGTAGTGACATTTGAATGGGAAAACCCGGACCCCAGGTGTTTTGTGTGCCTTCCATGTACAAGATCCCATGAAGATATAGAATGCTTATGTGCAGAGTTGCACGCAGAAGGCATATGCACACTGGTGAAGGAGCATGAGAAAGTATGCCAAAAGGAAAGGCACTCCTCATTTACATATCATTTAAATCTTACAGCAGAACATGTGACAGATTATTTCCCACCTGGGTGGTCTCATTTTGGGGTTTATTTTATTTTATTTTATTTTGCAATGGAAGAGACTCTCAAGATGGAAGGAAGGGTTTGGTATTGTTTGGGTTGTGTTGCTAGTGACCTCAGTTGAAGAATGAACAACACAGGCCTTGGGATTTATTTATTTACTCATTTATTTTGGTTTGAATTGTGAAGAGCTGCCACTCAAAATAAGGCAACTTGTGGTGGAGCAGTTGTCAAGCACTCTGAGGCCGGAAGGTGACGTGTCCAGGAGCCAGCTTGCCTCTGCTTGTTCTACTCAAAGCATAGCTTTCCTGATCCTTCCTCATGATGGAGCAACACCTGACCTTTAGATCATTTATGAACATAGATCTGCATATTGTTTTATTAACCAACTTATAAGTTTTCTTCTGAATAGTTTCACACCATTTCTCAATAAGAAGTAAGGTAAGTTATCAAGTATGAGAAAACAGCGTAGGATTTGACAACATAAAAGTAAGCAAGATGTTAAAATAACTCTCTGGTCGTGGGGTTGATATGAAGTGTGGAAAGCAATTTTTTGTTGGGCTTGTGTTGTTTGTTTAGCAAACAAATGTTTAACTTTTTTGTATAGGCATATTAAAACAAGCAGCATAATCTAAGAACAGAAAACACAGCTTCTTGATTGAGGAACAATGTGTTGAGTTTGTCTAAGAGGAAAGTTCTTCTAGTTGGGAATGAATGAGATGGATAGCCTGTGCGTCTATATTTGTGAGAAGTTGGGGACTTGTCACTAGCAGGAATGGCAACTGATTCATGTTTAAGGCAAGAGGAAAACTGGGAAGTAAAATGTTGCTGATGTTTCTGTTCCTACCATTGCACAAGACGGCAGACTTCAGGAGGCAAACAGACAGGAAGAGATGAGATGCTGAGGGATTTAGGATAACTGAGGATGATAGGTCCAAAGGTATCTAGGATAAGAGAGCCAGACAGTGTCGTCATCTGGTAGCAGCTGATGGTGTGAAAGGTAAAGAGATGATGAAGGTTACAGAGCTGGATGAAAATGGGTGGGCGGCCTTAAAGGAAAGAACTATGTAGCATCCCATGGTTAGGGCTAAGAGGGACCCAAAGGTGGGTTAGTGAATTATTGGAGAGGCTTCTGGTTTAGGTGTTAATGAGAATTAGCAGAGGCTATACCTTCTGACTTTAAGTCAAGTCCCTATCAATTCTTATGAAGTGTAAGAAATCCATTTCAATATCCTTTTAACTCATGCATCATAATTTTATTTGTCTTTACCAAACTTGAAATGGCCAACCTTGTTACCCTGTCTTCTCTTACTTATTTACTTCAAAGTCAGACTCTTCAGCTTTGAAATGCTGTTACAGATTAAACAACCCCTTTGGCTCATTGTTGAGTTCCAGTGGCCTTCATTCTTGTAAAAGTGCCATATAAGGGTTCATTGCTTAGCCAGGGAGCCAGAAAAGGAATGTGGTCCTGATCAAATAATCTGTAGCTAACAGAAAAGTTTTGAAAACTGAGACTGCTGAATGAGTGACTCAAAAGTACGTTACGTGCATGAATAAAATTTCACAATGACACTCACTATTTTGTACAAGGAGTACTCAGCAATAATAATTTAAAAAGGAGAAACAAAGAAAAGAAAGGCTATCTTGCCAAGATTAAGATGAGTGTGTATCGTCATGGTGACACAGGGGAAGATGGCAGGGTTTTATTTCGTAGTGTTCATGGACTCCTAAGGAAGCGAGCTACTGTGGACACCACATCTATGGATTTCAGCAGCCAGCTGCATGGAGTGTTTCCTGACAGGGGGACTTCTAGGTAAGGTTAGCAGTGCTGTGTCCAAAACGCTAACTTGAATGCAAAGCCAGTGAATAAACTGGAGGTGTTTATCATAGGGGAGAGAGACCAAGAAAGAATCTTAAAATTACAGCAGTCACAAAGGGCAAGGATAAAAATTTACCTAGATTTGTTTATTAGTCAATTTTGCGAACCACACAATTAAGCAAATCAGTGAAAGTTTTATGGGAGATGACTCTAGCTGGACATGTAGGAGGTCTTTGAGGAACGAGATTCCCAGCCTTAGGGCGCTGCTTCTGCTTTGGCTTGTTCCTTTCTCCTGAAAGACCAATGCCTGCATCATTTGTCAGTTATTGAGAATGCTGGGTATTGAATGCTTTCACCTGAAGTTGTGTTGCGAGTCATTCCGGAGACCTCTAAGATAATAACACTACATTCCATTAACCTTTGAATGTGACTGTTCTTGGTCCAGTAAATATCATTAAACTTGAGAATTTGGAAAAGCAGGAATGTCTGTGGTTCAGGCAGGGTGAGATGTTTTAAAAGTATCTTCATTGGATTAGGAGTGTAAAGGTACTGGAGAATAAGATGACAGAGGTAATATATTCTCTTCTCCTTATCAAATTTCTTTTTAACCTATTTCCTTTTAAGAGTGGACAGTGTGGTGTCCTTCCCTCCGTCCCTCATTTACTGAGATGCATTTTAAACTCCTGGTGAATTTTATACCTTTCTTTAATTTTCATATATAATCACTATTCCTACTTTTTCTGTAAATATTTTTTATTTCGTTTATTCATATCCTCCTTTGGCCACAGCAATAGGTAAGCTGCGTACGTTGATTACATTGATGTCATTTATTTTTGGTTTGTTTTGCTTTTTCCATTTTGAATGTAATCATACATTAAACTTCTGGATCCCTAAGAAGCTCTTTGAAGGCATGCATTTTAGATCATGCCGAAAAGTCTTGCCAGTTTGCGAAACCCTCGAAATGACAAATTTATTGAATTGACTGAAACATTTGATTCAGTCCATAAACACTCATAATTTATCTGTGATTACATGTTTTTCTTTTGTGTTTATAAAATAGTGGAAGTTTACATATATACTTGTTTACTTGTTGAAATGTGTACGTGACCTTGATGTGGTTTTTGGATAAGGAGATTATAATCCATTAAGAAGATGATTAGACAAAGAAGGTTGGTTTTGCATTGTTCTCTAAGGTCCGTAGGTTGGACAGGTTTTGTGTGTGTGTGTGTGTGTGTGTGTGTGTGAGTGTGTGTGTATGTGTGTGTCCGTGCGCGTGTGCATTTTGTTTGTTTGGATCAGTGAGGAAGTGAAATTCCAGGCCCCAGGTCTTCCTGAGTATCACCTTATCTTTGTTTTTTTGTTTTTAAAGGTCACATGCTTCTGGGAAAAATATAGTCACAGAATTTTTCACTTTTCTAAGGGATTTTTGTATCAGATTTCTTATGATTTTGTCAACTAGAATACACATATGTTGTCTGGGTTTTGAATGGAAAATCAAATAAAGCTAGTTGTATAAAACAAGTTTTATAAATAAAGTGCATGGGAATATAGGTTTGTGAATGCTGACAACATAGATATTTTGGTAACTGTCTCTGTTATAGATTATCGAGTACTTAATTGAAGTATATGAGGCCTAACATGCAAAAGCCCCTGAATTTAACCCCAGAGGTTTGTATTCTCTTTTCTGTAAAAATATAAGTACTTTGAACACTTAAGGTCTAGAGGGGTTTGGAAAGATATTTCCAAGCTCTGTCATTATTTAGACTTTCACCAAATAAGTAGATAGTATGCAGATATCAAGAGGAAAGCATACTTGATGTTGGCTTTGTGAGTTTGCACATACCTTTGCCAAGCTCGGCAGAATACTTGAGATGACATGACAGAACAATTAAAGAAATAATTAAAACAGAATAATAGAAACGGCTGAGGAAGACCTAGATTGCATGGCTACAGACTGCTATGTAGGATACATGGATCCATGTTTGTCCATGAATTGAACTTAACATTTTTTTCTCCTCTTAGAACTGCCTTGTCCACAAATAACACAACTTTAAAACTGACACAACTTGTCACAGAGCAGTGCTTTTCCTTATACAGCCTACAGTCATGCAGTTTGTACGGTGCTTCAGGAAGGGGCTGTGGAGTGGGTATTGTCCTCAACAGCTTCCTCAGGATATTTTCATAGCAGGATTTTGAAAGATGGTTATGTAAAAACAACAACAACAAACAGCAAAACAAAACAGTGATTACTACTGTGAATGAGCCATTACTATAAACAAGACAGGAGTCCATATAGGTTGACATCGCCTTATGTTCTAGGTACCATGATTGTTCTCAGTTCAAAGATGAATAGCTTTCATAGGATTGACATCCTTGGCGGTGGTCCTCGTGTGTGGCACACTGACCTCAAACCTGTGCTCCCAAGTGTCTTTCTAGTGCAGAGTCACATTAGGGAAATTATGTTTGTCCTAGAGACCCTAAAGCTAATCTTTTTTCTTGACAGGGAAGTATGCAGATATCTAAGATCGAAAAAGATGGTTATTATTCTTACTTCTTGGAAGGTTGTATATGTCCAGAACTTTACTGTTTCTTAAAGTTTAATCAAGTACCGTTGTACAATAACTTTACTAAGCCTATCCTTGTGAAGCAGCATTCTGTATTCTTTTGTTTGTATTCTTTTGTTACTGTTGTTTATTGAAAACATTCAGTTATTAGGGCCAGAGAGATGGCTTGGTGCATAAAGTGCTTGCTGTAAAAGCGTGAGGTTCTGAGTTTTGATGCTTAGAACTCACATTAAAGCTAGCAGCCATTGCTGTCAAAATAGTGAACTTCGGGTTCCATGAGAGACCCTGTCTCCAATAATAGATAAATAGTGGAAGAATGATGTAGGAAAAATGTCTACATCCACACACATGGGTGAGCACACACATGGGAAAGATAAACTTTTGGAATAATATATTTGCTTGCATATAAACTGGTGGAAACATTCCTGTTTAATAGTTTGGGCAATCGTCTAATAGAAGCAGTTTAGCTCGCTAGTTCTGTCTACAAAAGACAGAAGGAAAACTAGATATATATTACCTGATGACGTACTTGTGTTCAAAATAAAGAGCAAGTAACTGATTTACCAGAGTAAGAGCAGACCATGTTCCCATGTGGTGTCACTCCATACATTCTGGGAGAAGGGCTGAGTGAGCAAAGAGCTTTCTTTGATGGAATCAGCTGAGTACAAGATCATCTCTGCCTCTGCCATTACCATCCTGTTTGACTTCAGTATCTGACTTTGAGACATGCTGTTTTTTCATCAGTAGAACTGATGTTTTCTTCCTAATTATATCACTGAGGGTTGTGAAGATCAACCAAATATTATATGTTAAAGTCCCCTGGGAATTCCCAAGACAGTACTGTAATTGCAAAAATTCATTAACATTTTTCTTTCAACAAAGCAAAGCATGTTTATCTTTCTCTTAAAAAAATACCAAACCACATATCAAGTAAATGACTCTTATAAATTTTACATAAATTATTATGTAATTCATTTAATATCCTTAGATTTTTCTTTTCTATTATTAATTTTTCTTGTAACTAACCAATTATTTGATTTCCCCAACTATCTGAGATAAGTAGCACTACCAAGATTTGAAACGCCAGCTAGGTAAGATGTTATAGAATTTTAAGTTAAATATAAATTCTATTTACTTGAATTTTTCCCATGCTCCCTCAGCAGAAACAATTAAAATTGGAACGGCTTTTCTATCACTATTCATGCTGAACTTTAGAAAAAAAAAAAAGAACACCACAGGGAATCGATCATGCTATATAGATAGTCATTTTGGAGGAAGAGATAGTGTGTTTAAATCAATCATTTAGAACTTATTTTGCTCCTTTGACCATTTCTTTAACTTAATTCATGCTTGTTACTTTCCCTAAAATTAAATCAAATCCAATGTCTACGAATTCTTCTCCGTCATGCGTTCCAGTCTGAACACCCTACAGCATGGATGGGATATTAGGGCGCCATTCAGAGTCAAACAGCCTGAGTGTGAGAAGGTCTTAGCAACACAGCACCTACATCTCCCCACATAGAGGAGGAGGAGACTAGGCCCTGCCCTGCTCCCACAGCTGACAGCCTTGCAGCCAGAAGTGTGACTCTGGGCAGTTTCCATTGTCTTCTGTTTTGTTGGGCCTTGATTACTTCGTGTCTCGCTGGCTGAGAGATTTGTTGTCAGGACATGGTCTCTTTGCTTATCCAAAGATTGCTTTTCCTTTCCCTGTGCAGAGGAGGGTCACAAAAAAGCTGGGCACACCTACAGTTATACCTCAATCCTTTGGCTCATGGTAGTTTTCAAAGGCTTTCAATTTATGGTACCTAAAATATATTTGTTATCCCACACATCAGTAGAACTGATTAATGTTTTAAGTCATTCACATTTGTATTTTCATACAACTCTTTTCATGGAATTATGACTGTATGCAGATGTGTTAATTAGATGATTAGATCAACTTTGATGTTCTGATCCCTTGGAATCCTGTGATGAGGAGATGCGTAATAAAATACAGATGGGTATTCTTTCATTTTGACATCAACATTCCATCCACCAAAGGCACCTGGACTAGATCCCCGAAGGCTGGGCGTCTGTGCATCTGTCTGCGGCCAGAGTTCTCTACATGCTTCTAACTCTACCAAAATGAAAGCCATGGCTTAGGAGAATAATCCTCTACACAGAGAAGAGCCATTGACTGTCCTTGTTACACCTTACGGCCAGGTACAAACTGATGTCCTTTGCTAGGGAAATCCCTTGGTGCTGGGGAGCTACACATTAGGTCCACAATAGTAGCTGAATGGCAACCACAAATCTCTGTATGTCCAGAAGGCGGTGGCTGAAGCCTTGACTTTCCACTGCGGAAGTAACACAGCAACCTAAAAGGGTAGCAGTCACCTGCTGTCAGACATTTTCATCATCTTAAGGAGTGACTGAGACAGCCCTGTGAAGAGTGTGGCGAGGTTGATTTGGGTTTACTGTTTCTCCCCCCAACACATGACTGATTGTCAGTGAATCTCTCTCTCGTCCTTCCATTTCCTCAGTGACGCCTGCAAGTTCCCACTGTTGGTGAGGCTGCTATCTAACATTCCAGTAGGCTGAGGTAATGTAAAACAATAGAGATAAACGGTGTATCTGCATTGGCTGGACCCGGAGCCGACGAATGACCGCAGAAGTTTAATGTATCCAAGTAAAGAATTAGCGGAAGACAATTGAAGATTTAATGGGGAACCTTTCCTGGGCCTTGCCTTGGTGTGGGTGCAGTGGATCATCACAGGACTCATGAGGGACCAGCTTTCAAGCCAAGACATTTAGTTTTCAAAGGAGGCAAAGTGGAATACATTGGTGATTGTGATGTCATAGGAACTGCGCAGAATTTATTACCTGTACCATTCATTACACAGAGTGATAGTTTTCCTTTTTTGACTGCAGTACATTTGGGATCAACTCATTCTAGAATTTCCAGATATGAAAGCTCTTTTTTTAAAAAAAGCATGATAAACAGTCTCTTAATAGGAATTTGGGGTAGGAAGAACTCTGACCTCCCCACTCGGGAGAAGGTTGCATCATTCTAAATCCCCGTGTCTATGGACCACGTGGCATTGTCATTTATTCAGTGAGGAGTCGAGAGGGTCTGTGCTTAGCACTCGAATATTGGACATGATTCAAATATGCGTCAAGTGTGTCTGGAGGCTTTATTCATACCTATTTTCTTTTAGTCAGCAATGCTTCATAATGCCTTGGTTTCATGAATTAATTTTAATGGAATTAAACTTGAACAGCTCAAAATTATATAATTAATTTCATTCAGCTTCAATTAAAGTTACTAATTGAATCAAGCCTACTAGCATGACACCTGGCGGCAGTCAGCTACGTAACAGTATGAGTATGTGTGACTGCTGATGAGCCAGTTCGCGTACACTAGTGATATTGCAGACAATCTTTCTTACTGATAATCTCAGGGTTGACTACAGCAGTAAAGAATTCTGGAGTTGTTTAAGAAAGTTAAGATTTTAATTGAAAGTAACACATCTCATGAAGATTACATTTGCCCTGTGATAATGCTGAGTAAATGTTACATAAATCTAGAACATACTGGTTTAACATGCTTCTAATTTATATTTTACTGATGTTTGAATATGGTTTTGCAGTCTAAAAATATTTAGCATTGAAGGCCCATTTTTTGTAACAATTTTAACCTCTGGTTTTAGTCCTGAGTTTATATTCATCAATTTTCCGTGTATTGAAATATGTTTTGCAGCCAAATTGTTAATTTGTTGTGAAATCTCTATGATACATGAGAACTTTTTTGCATGTGCATAAATTTTTCCTTGTAGTGGAAATGTTAAAAAGATGGGCTAACAACTCCTGTGTGAGTCTCGTTTGTGTCTTTGCCTCCATGGCTTGGCATCATGCTTCCTAATGGCACATACTCTTTTAAATAGATTCTCTCTTGTGACAAGCTCGGTGATTGGGAATGCTTCAACAGTGGACATTGAAGAAGATGCCTAGTGTGTGTCCAGCACACAGGCTCCAGGGATTGACCTGACAGGGGCATCAAGGGAATGGAGAGAAGACACGGGCACACAGAACAGCCGGGAATCTGTGGCACTGGGCTCTCTAATGGAGAAGCCCCAGTACCCTGGAAGCGTGTGTTTACTATATATAGTTGAGCATGGTTTACAGCTGAATCATGGAGGTTTTATGGATTCAGGCAAATCAAGGTGGCAGACTTAGCCAATCTAACCAGAAGCAGCTTTATAGGAGGGCTGTTTTTCAGGTTGTAAACGGGGAGGATATGACACATATTTCTGCAGACATTATGAACATTCACTCTTGGGACAGAGGAAGGCTTGGCAGTCTCTCTGAACCTCATCCTGTGTGGAATGTGTCAATTCGTTGTGAGGCTGAGGCTTTGGTTCTTGATATGGCTGGCTCAGGTCCCTGCAATACACATTTACTCAGGACTTCATTCGTTTCCTGCAGACTAGCTATACTTTTCTTTCTGGTTTGCACATTCACAGACTCAGTATTGAACTCATCACCTAGACTCTGAACTGTGTGAAGGCTGGGTTATGTGTTATCTATCAAGGTACAAGCATTGCCCAGTGAAATGAATAAACATTTGGATACACCATATGTATACTATGTACGTAATGAATAAGTTTTTCTCCCATTCTTCCAAATTTTTACCATCAGGTCCAGATCACAAATTTGGTCATTACCAACCCTGTCTGTTTATCTGTGCAAGCCTAATTTAGTTTTTCATATCTGTTACTTTTTATTATAGCGTCCAGTTCAACTCTCTTTTTCTTTTAGTTCTGTTTTTGTTTGTTTGTTTTGTTTTTATTTTATTTTATTTTATTTTATTGAGACAGGGTTTCTCTTTGTAACTGTTCTGGCTGTCCTGGAACTAGCTCTTGTAGACCAGGCTGGCCTCGAACTCACA
>LOEQ01005224.1:82392-94173 GCA_001685075.1 Bramus lutescens
TTCCCAGCAACCACATGGTGGCTCACAACCATCTGTAATGAGGTCTGGTGCCCTCTCCTGGCCTGCAGGCCTACATGGCTGACAGAATATTGTATACATAATAAATAAATAAATGTTTTTTTTTTAAAAAAAGGTATCTTAGGGAGCAAAGGTCTATTTCGGAGAAATACAGTCCCGCATGGCATGGCAGCAGGCAGAGAAGGCACAGCAGCAGAAACAGGAAGCTGCCTAGTTACTTTTTGTCTGCACTCCAGGGGAATGGTAGGTGGGGCATGCTGTGAAGCCTCAAGTTACCCATTTCCTCCGTCGAGGCTCCATCTCATAACCTTCCATAACATTTCCAGAACCTTTTCAAGTAGTTCCATCTGCTCCCATCTTCCCGCACATGACCCTACGAGGGCAGTAAACATTCAAATGCAACCGTCTTGATCTCTGTCTCTGTCTTCTCCCTTTGTTCTCCTTCTCTTCTCATCCCCCTCCTCAGATATTAAGTGAATACTTAAAGGGCATAGGAAGAATGGATCACCCCGAGGATGACTCCTTATCTCTCAAATGAAATAGAATTATTCATTGGGGCCTAGGAATCGGCTTTTTCATAATTGTTCTCCAGCCAATGAGGATTGAGAAACACAAATGTACCTGATTATTACTTTCCTCAATATGTAGCTTTGCTTAGGCATTTCACAAAGCTCAATATTTACTTTGATTTGCTCATCTTGTTTTTTATTTAAGTCTAGATTTCCCATGTTGGCATTCAAATATCCACATTATGACTGCATGAGAACTTTATAGTGTTGCCTCCTGTCCCTCTGAAAGCACTTCATAGCCTGCATCCGGGACCTTTGTCCAAGCTTCTGCTTTTGGAGTTTTCCCATGCTGTTCTTCCACCTTTCTCCCATGTGACTTTTGAAGTTCTTCTAATCTTTTAGCAACCATCCAAAGTGCTCCTTTCTCTAAAGTGTCTTTCTTGATCTTTGAATCCTGATGAGGTTTTTTCTCCCCCTTTCTTTTGAGCACCTTTGGTGCTCTGGACCTTTCATAGCGTGCAGCCTACCTTGTGTTATAGGTTGTGTGTTGTTTGACTTATGCTCCCAACAAGACATTCCATTTCCTTACATGTTGTCTTTCCACCTAAGAACTCATAATCCTACACATCAACCTCTCATCCTTAATACTTCCATCTCTGAGAATGCATCGTGCACTCTTTGACTTTTCCTCCAGTTTCTACAGAGAGAACTCTGAACTGATTTCCTGTATCCTGACTGCCCAGTCACTCCCCATTCAGCTGTGGTCTGGCTTTCATCTCCATCAATCATTTGTAGTCTCTTCTCCTTTGATGCTTTTTCTGTCTCACCTGCCCCCTATCTCTATGGACTCATTCACCCTCATCCTTGATGTAACCTTTCTACATTTCTCTATGATGACAGTCCACTTGCCATGCTAAAATTTATTTACCACAGCCTTGATATATCTTATTTTATTGTGAGCCTCTTTCTTTAATGATGAAAAGATAGTAAGTATTCAACAAATGTTATTGAGCCCATAACATATGTAACAGTCAATAATGATATATAATTCTATTACCTTAAGCTATGACCGACTTGGAAGCAGTAGGAAAAAATGTAAGCCATATTTGGTGGTGCATACCTGTGATTCCAGCAATTGGGAGATAGTGATAGGACCATTCAAAGTCCTCTTCAACCACATCATGTGTTCCAGGTCTTTGTTCTATGAGATACTGTCTCAAATGTACAAACAAACAAACAAAAACCAAAAACTAAAAGCAAAAAATATATGACCATATATATATATATATATACACATAGCATGCATCAAATGACAATAAATGTTTAATCTCTTTTTCAGAGAAATGTAATGAAGACAATAGTGAGAAAGATATGAATCAAGCTAGCAGTAGTCACTCCAAGTATGGGCTGATGCGGGACCAGTCCGTCTGGGGAAATCCTGCAGATGGGGAACTCGTCAGAAGTAAGTATTTTTTAAGAGAAAATTTGAGTGATTGAGGGGTATGACAATGATATACTTTCAGTTACCTTCCCAAGTAATTTTGGTACATGTCTATTAATCTGAAAGTGTTTTCATTGGTGCTAAAATATCAGAGCTAAAACTAGGATGTAAATAGCCCATAAACTCCCATACTTTCTTTAGAATAGAAGAACTGACCTGTAAATGTTAAACTCTACTGTTAGATTAGTCACAGTTAGCTCTTCAGTGTGGACTCAGTCAAAATCGAGTATCTTTAAGTAACATGTTGGACTGTGAAACTAAGAAAACAGAATCAGATCTAAAGGACAATGCTCTTGTGGTCTCTGTTCATTTGGCAAGTGCTACCAAACCTGTATTGCTATTTGTGTCTTTTTGATGCCCTCCCCAGGTTCTTTCATAGAGCATTTATAAAGCACTGGTGTATGTATTTACTCTGAGACTGTCTTGAAATGCTGGGATCTTCTGGGTGGTGCTCAGAATGTGACTTTTACGTGAGGTTTTGCTTTCGATCTTCTGGAACTTATGCCCAGTCCCTGAGTCCCCCTAGATTGTTCAAACTGAACTTGCCATGAAAAGGATTTAGCAAATGAGTGAGCATAAGGGGACACAGCTGAAAAAGCATAGCAGGAAATCTTTTGAATTCTTGTTCATGGTTCATTGCATCTCGTGATTAGTATGATAAAGTGGACAGAGAACACATTTCTCAGATTCAAGTGCTTATCTAATTTAAATTTAATACACCTACACAATTCATAAGATAGATTCTTTCTTTTAAATTTTTTCTTCAAAATTTTTGACTTTCATTTCTTCTCTAGAATGCTCAGTCTCCAGCCCTCTTGGACTACTAAAAAAAGATCAACTTGGGAGAAAATTAACAATAATAGTAAAAATCTTGTTGAAGGACATTTATAGGTTTCTTTTTTTAAAAAAAAAGCTCTTAAAATGAGTTTTTGTTCATTTAACTTTATAGTTGAGATACTTTTTATCTTGGGGAAGGGAATAGGAAGGAAGGACACTCAGAAACTAATGACAAACAGGATTTATATAGCCGTTTCCAAAAATTCAAACAGTCACTATTTCAAGTAAACAGTTATCCTTCACCATATATTGACCATTTTTTTTATTGAAATACCAACTTTTTAAACGTGAAACAGAAAGTCTGGTGAGATGCTGGCATATTTTTCCTAGCAACTAGACTTTGTACATAGGAGAGAATTCAAACTTGACTTATTGAGGACGTGTGTAGTCCCCCACTATTTTTTCTCTTTGTGTAGAAACAGAATTGTAAGTGTTCCATTTAATTGCTTGATTTCTCTAATCTTCTTTCCCAAAACCCACACAGTAAAAGGTAAATAAGATCACTAAAGACAAAACCGGAAATACAGTGTTGCATAAGGATTTTGAGAATTAAGGTGTCAAAGTTGTTTGCAACTTGGTAGAGCTCATTTTAGACACAGAATTCATACTGTTAAGAAAGGCAGAATTTAAAGTGAAGTACTCTTTCCATTGTTTTTACTGGTGAAGTCGACGTACAGCAGGAAATAGTTTCCTTACTGAGATAATGATGCGGTGTGTGCCATGGGACACGGGAGCATCTGGGAACAAATGTTTAGGTTGCTAATAATGTTCACACAAAGAATGTAGAGATCCGGAGATCTGTCATCTCCTATGAGAGTGCTGCTGGGACCTTTGGCAGATAAATAGATATATGTGAAAATAATGGCCATAGCCTGTGATGCCACTGGAAACCCAAGCTGGTAAGCATTTCCAAATACTTGGGGGTGAACATCTGACCCTGGATGAGGATTAGCATTTCCAAAACCTCTTATTTCTGCTCTTTTCCCAGTCACACTTTTCTAGACAAAGTCTGTCTTGTTGGATGTATAATAAGCATTTAAAGTGGAATAACGTACAGCATTTTAAACACGGCTCCATTTAAACACGATAGCATCGAGAAGTTTGCTTTGGTGGCAGTATCTGCTGGTCCATGCTGATTTTGAACTCCATGTAGCTGTCTGTCTGCCTTCCTTCTTGGCCTTCCACGGTAGAGTACTCAGCCATTTCTGCCTGATTCTAAGTCTGCTTCCCACATTAGGTGAGGAGGGTGTTTTCTTCTTGCTTTTCTGTTCAGCACATTTTGGCGGCTCAGCAAGTCTTTTGTAATAACAATAGGCCTTGGAAAGGGAGACTGTGGCTCAGAAAGAACTCTGTGGGGCTGGAAGGGAGCAGCTGCGGTGAGTCAGCTCTGGCTCGGTCCTGTTCCAGGAGTCCTGTGTGGCTCCCTGAGCACCGCAGAACAGGACATCTGGCTCCCACAGAACTGCTGTGAGACATCTCACTACGGTGCTGGGGTGGCTGGATGGAGAGGTCATCAGAANAAAAGAGGGCGCCTGGGGTGTGGGAACGGTTTCAAACCACAACCCACTCGTTTTTCCAGTCTTCCATGGGCTACCTCAGCTGCAGAAGTCAAAAGTGCAGAGAGTGACTGTAGCATCTGAGTTCTCTTTATCTGTTCTCGAGGGTGGTTCCTGAGGGCTGATGGCTCACGCGTTGTCTTTATTGTCCAGGACTTCGGCCGCCTTCCTCATTGGCTATTTAAGGCATAATTTATAATGGACTGTTATCTGGAAATGTAAAGAGGGCTGTTTTTACTTTTCTTTGCTGAGAATGAAACTTAGCCCAGAAAAGTCAAGGGAGTGGCTACTTTGGAAATTGCTTTCTAATTAGAGGGTGATTTCTCCGGTTTCCTACAGGGGATCCCAGCTGAGAACCGTTTCTAGATTATCCCCTGAACTTTAACCTTGACCTCTGTGGACCCCCTGCTCGTGGCACACACAGAGTTGGTTCCTGTTTCACGTGGAGTTTGAGCTTTTCTGTTTTCTTCCGTGCTTCTAGAAGGTACGGGGTAGGTGGCAGGTGTGGTCTTGTGATTTGAAAGCTTGCAATTCAAATCTGTTGCCCCTGAGTTGCTAACTTATTAGAGAAAATCCTTTCTGGAAGTAATAAATAAAAGAGAAGGAATCCATACGGAATGAAGCATTGCCAATAGATAGGCCACAGGGAGTCTAGTCTAGTGAGGGAATGTGCCTTGTGAATCTTTCTTATGAAATTCAAATGAAAAAAAAAGACAGCTCTAGCCACTTAAGCTTGTTAAAAAATCCTTAAATTAGCAAAGAATTAAAAGCATAATTGTGGTTTTCTGAGGATATTTTATAATTGGAAAGTTTCTATTTTATATTTTTTATAAAAAGGAGATCCTTTACAATGCTTAAAAAGCATTTATATTCTGAGAAAATATTTTGGTTTATAATTCAATTTCTGGTATTTATTTTAAATTTCAGACTTTATGAAAACTTTTCTTTTTCTGAGAGCATGGGCTGAGAATCCAGGTTTCCCCCCATAGAAGAGCGTGTTTGGTGTGGAGTGTAATTAGAAACTATACCTCTTAATAGTCCTATTTTTTCTAATAATTACCATTTTTTTCTGACTTCATGAAATATACATTGCAGTGAAGTGACATGCCAGTTAATATTAATTTTTCTCTTCAATCCATAATACGCACAAATCCATAACAGGTATTGAGCAACATTGTATGTTTTAATTATACTAAAAAAGGAATGCTCTTGGGATGATTTCTACGGTAGGGAAGAGTGTGTATGTGTGTATACATGGAGATGCCCGTGTGTGCATGTGTATATTTGTGCATATATGTGTATATGAACTTATATGTGAATACATGTATATATGTGTGTTCCTCTACTGACAGGTACTCATTGTGTGTAAGTAATGTTTTGATTCAATTTAGGTCAAATTCTACTATCCTAGTTATTTCTTATAAAGAGCTTACATTTTTCTTTGTTCCTTTGTACAAAGTGCCTGAGGTCTCTATTGCAGATTTTTCTAGGTCTTTCTGAGCATCCCTACTACTTAACTTTATCCATAGACATTGCTCTGTACACACTTGTCTCTAATTCTAAATGTCATTACTTAACTCCAGAAATTTTCCTCAGCTTCTCTTCTGAAATAAATTTCCCATTAAACTGTTTGGTTCGGCTAATTCTCTCCTTTGTGATTTTGCAGAATTCCCAAGATCTGAAGCAAAGTTAGAATGCTCTACTTAAATGGTAATCCCCATTCTCTTTAACCCATTTATTCATTTTGAAGAGTTTTTAGCTCTCATAATAGTAAGCACTTAATTGGCAGGAGAATGCGAGCCACTGCTCTCTAATTCACACTCCCCCACCCTGTGGAGCTGAAGCAACAGCTCCTCGCCTTTCCACTCACCTCCCACTTGAAGCCTTCCTCTTGGCATCATCCGAATCTCCTCTCTATATCAACAGGCTGTGCTGTGAGGAACTCTAGTATTTCTTTTCTGAGCCCCTGCCAGCTTTGAGCTGATCACCCTTAACGAACACCATTCCATCACTCGAGGGGATTCTGCCTGTGTGTAAAACCCCGACGGAAAGGCAGGTACTTGGGCGCACTGTCAGATACTCAGAGCACTCCTTATTTCCACGGTAAAGAGGGAGCATTAAGAGGTTTTGATTTAAGTGTTTTCCACAGCTCTCTTGCTTGAATGCGCATTTCAGCAACTATTATTTGACTTTCTTTAGAGTTCAGTTTACACGAAACTAAAAATTATCCCCCATTAACATAGCACCTAGCAAGGACTGGTGGATGTAGCTTTTTAAAAAGGTCTGTTGATACTCATGGGAAACCCGCCCTTTCCTAAAAGGAATCCTAGGAGTGGATTAGGGGTGTGGGAACAGAGAGGGGATGGGGGATGAACTTGAAGGAGAGGAGGGAGAGGAAACTGTGGTTGGGATGTGTATTAACTGAATTTATTAAACAAACAAATAAATCGTGCTTTTTAGTATCCCCAGACATTCCCTAACACTTTACACTCCTTCATGTCTTTGAGAAGTACTGGTCTTAAGTCCTTCTGACTTTTGAGGTGCTCCCTGTCCCTTCCCCTTCTATTCAGCTCTCAGCAGGCAAATTCTTTGTCATCCACTCTGCTGAGTAGGGGTTTGAACCCATCACCATGGCTGCTTTTCTTATTGTCCTGGAGCAAAATATTTAATCATCATCTTTTGCAAAATCAAGGGAAAGGTTAGGTTTCCGGGTGGGGCGTGTGATTGCCGTTCATTTCTTGATGTTCTACTGTGG
The DNA here is from genome assembly GCA_001685075.1 of Bramus lutescens. Classification (NCBI taxonomy): domain Eukaryota; kingdom Metazoa; phylum Chordata; class Mammalia; order Rodentia; family Cricetidae; genus Bramus; species Bramus lutescens. Next base: position 89,569 of record LOEQ01005224.1, read on the forward strand.
TTACCCCTTTTGTTAACAGTGGTCATCGTCTAGTTTGCTACTCTAGAGCAAAGCTGAAGTTTCTTGACATAATTCACTTTCTTCGTGGTAGGCTGTTCCATTCTCAACCTGGGTTCTTCCCCTGAACTGGAGGGAAATAGATCCAATCTTTTCTGTCGAACGGCTTAATATTACATATGGGGAGGCCAGTAGAAATGAACTGGAGGGACAGGGCCCTGATTGTGTGGTTCATAATGGTGCTGAGTAGGTTATGTCACATCTGTAAACTCGAGTTTCTCCTTTTCCCAATGGAACTGCTGATACTGGGAACCTCATTGTGTTATTTTGAGGATGACTTCAGAGAAGATGTGTTCCATTGCAGGGTTAATACCTAGGTAAGAGAGGAACTAATGGTGTGAGTTTATCAGTGTGAGTTAGTATTAACCTTGAGCTGATCTATGAAATTTTAGATATTTTTCCTGTTCATCATGATTCTATTGAACTAAATCCTTGGAAGTGCCAAGATACAAAGTTTTCTGAGTCCTGTGGTATCCATGGCTACAGTTGGTTGCATTTACTTGATTATGAATTTTAATGTGTTATATAACAGTAAGATATTTATAAGCCATTACACAAAGCATAAAAAAGATTGCATTGTACTTACGTGATGTGGAATGTCCTCTGTATGCTGCGAATATGTGTTGCCTTTATTGGTTAATGAGTAAAGCAACTTTGGCCTATGGCAGGACAGAATATATCTAGGCAAGAAATCCAAGCAGAGAGACAAGGAGAAAGAAGGCAGGATCAGGGAGACGCCAGCAGACATTGTAGAAGCAAGGTGTGAGGTAGCAAGTCACAAGACTACTAGTAAAATATAGACAATTGAAAAGGGTTTAATTTAGTTAATTTAGTAGTAAGAGCTAGTTAATAATAAGCCTAAGCTAATAGGTCAAATAGTTTGTAATTAATATTAAGCTTCTTAATGATTCTTTAGAAACGGCTGTGGGAACCCACGGGTAGTAGAGAGATCCCTGTACTGTGACCAGAAAGGACAGAAAAAAGTCTCTAGTTATACTTATGGAAATAGATGTTTGTGTATATGCCTCTTTATCTTTCCCCAAACCATGTTTTTTTTTCTTTTTTCTAGATCAGTGGTTCTCAACCCTTGAGTCACAACTCTTTGGAGGAACTCAAGTCATTCATAGGAATTGCATATTAGATATCCTGCATATCAGATATTTACATTATGGTTCATAATAGTGGTGAAATTGCAATTATGAAGTCACAACAAAATAATTGTATGGTTGAGGGTCCCCACAACATCAAGAACAGTATTAAAGGATCACAGAATTAGGGGGGTTGAGAATCACTGTTTTAGATAATTCTAGTCTAAGAACTCATGGTTATTTCTATGAAGACTGTCTAGCTATACCTTAAAGTGCCTTGTGTTATGAAAAATACAACAAATGTTGTTAATTGTTCTTATACTGATACCTTTGGTCTAATTTATTTATATATGTTATTTATCATGTAGTAGGGCATTTGGCTATTATCCACATCATATTTTAGGGGGTGGAGGTGGGGAGAGTTTATTTGACTTTCAGTTTGAGGTTATAGTAGAACGTTGTGGGGAAGTCACATCTATAGTCAGGAGCAGAGGTGAATGAATGTCTGTGTCCAATTCTTCAATCAGTTTCTGCACTCTTGCACAATCTAAGATACCTGGCCTAGAGAATGTGCCACCCATAATGGTTAAGTCTTACCATCTCACTTAAAGCAACCACGACACCCCCAATCCAGACTTGTCCACAAGCCAACCTATCATAGACAATCTTTCATTGACACTACCTTCTTAGGTTATTCTATACTGTATCAGGGTATCAATCAAAACTGACCATCACAGAGGTCCTGGTTATCAGGATGAAAATAATGTTCGAAGATTCCTGTAACTAGCATCCAGTGTTCTTCTTGGATGTTACTATGGGTCAAATTTGCCACCAATCATGTGAGAGGGTGAAGAATGGAAGTATGGCAACCAACCAGAAACCTTTTGGTTAAATCCAGTTGTGTGGTCATTTTTTTTTCTGCCAATAACCCAACATACATTTTATTAAGAAATATAAAATTCTTGATTTTCCTTAAAAATTAAAATTCTACTAACTGCTCTAGTTTGGCAGATTCAACACATTTTTGTCAGCCAGACATTTTCAAGTCCTTACTGATATTTTGAAAGTCTTTTGATCCTCCCTGACCCGAGATGAGGTAGAACTGGAGTGTAGGTGAGGGATAAGGACTCACCAAGGACACTAGATTTAGTTCATTCTCATTTGTAAACTTTTCTAGCCTCTAAGAAGAACCGAGACCTGGAAATTATCATAGAGATCATTTCAAAAATGTTAACCTTTGAAGAAATAAATAACATTTAATTATCAAGACTGCAGATGCTGTGGTCTAGATAATTTTAGTTCTCCAACCTCAAACTTCCTGGATCTGAACATTCTGAGAATTTGTACAGAAATTATTTTTTATGTGAGGGTAGACAGTGTTTGTATTAGACTTTTATGTTTAGGAATTAAAATAAAGCTTAGAAAACTGGGCAAATGATGAATTATGACTGAGTGTTTAGTTTACTGCTGGATTATATTGGTGATTAAATCATGATCAATGTAGTTATAGCTTCTGCATGTGAAATTTGTGATCTTATGGGAGAGGCAGACATTTCTCCTGAGATGATTGCTTGCATTAGCAGTGCCCCAGGGAAAAGTGCAAGGCTACTGTACATCACACGGGACAAATCCAAGTCCTCACATGGGAGAGGGCATCAGAGAGAGTTTTCCAGAGGAAGTCGTGTATGTGATTCTACCAAAAAGCTTCAAGGATCTCTCTTTTTCTCATTCTCCCTCCCACCTCCTTGCTGTGTGTGTGTGTGTGTGTGTGCGCATGCGTGTTTTACAAGCCCAAAGCATAACACATCTTTGGACCTAGAAATAAGAGAGGGAATGGTTGAATGGAGTTGAAGTTTTGCACAAAGTAGGATATAAAGTGTTGATTTAGAGAGAGATGAGAGGAAAAGAATTTAGGTGAATGCTGATGATGGAGTTGTGACCTGATCAGGTTTATGCTTTTTTAGTATGGATTTATTTTTGAATGATTGTTTTTTAATACTTTGGAGAATAAGTGGAAATGAGAAGGACTAAAGTCAATAACAGACTTATGATAGGACTGTTGTGCTAATCAAGACAAGAAAGAAAGGTGTTTGGTCTAGATTATGTGGGCAAAGATTGCAGGAAGGAAGAAGGAGGAAGTGGATTTCTCTCAGTCTCCCCTCCCATCTCCCAATAGGGTTTCACTTTAGGCAAGATTGGTTTGGAACTCACTATGTAACCCAGACTAGCTTCAAGCTCACAGCAACCCCCCTGCCTCAGTTTTTCGAGTTCTGAGATTATAGATGCAAACCACTTGACATTCACTAGATTCACTATTGTGTGAGGTGCAATCTGCCAGATGAATGGGATAAAACAAGCGGCAGGAATGACGCCAAGAGTTTAGATTTGATCAGAAGTCAGCTGTTTTACCAGGACAATGAGACAAAACATTTAAGAGGCAGACATTTCTCCTGAGATGATTGCTTGCATTAGCAGTGCAGGAGTCAGGAGCAAATCATTGCTTCACAGTCCTCCACTAAAAGCTGAAGTCTTCTATCAACAGAAGGTTGACAAACTGAGGAGCTGTGGGTGTGGGGAAAGAAAACATGAAGAGGCTTACAACTAAAAGAGCAAAGGTTCATATTCGAGAAATGTTTCTACTCCTTAAGAATCAGGAGAGAACTAGCTGTTGTAGATGGATAGGAAATGTAGGGGGATAAGGGTGACAAAATGGAAAATATGGATGTAAGGTGTTTACTTGGAATCATCTTAGGTGAGATCGGAGCCTGAATGTGGCCATGAGGATAAACAACAGAAATGGTTCATGTCAAACACAGAAGGATAACTTCAGTAAAAGCTTTGGAGGCTCTTTGCAAGATTGCCATGTTACCTAGCAGGAAAGCAGAGATATGGTGTTTGTTCCTGTCTACACACCCAGTAAGGGGCAAAGCTGGGGCTTAAGCTGGGGCTTTAGCTGCCTGCGTGTTCCATCTGGGTTCTGCCTTGAAGCTTCCTGCAGTAGTGCATTACATTGTGTAGATTGTATCTGGTGTTTGTTGCTTTATGCTTGCATCTATCTGTGTATAGATATTAGCTTGAAATCCCCAAATTACAGCCTCTGAAACTGTGGGAAATGATACAGATCATTTCGAACTACTGGTCTTCATTATCATAAGACTCGAAGGAGTTTTTATATAATATAGTAAATACACAATTGGAATGGAAATATATGAGTATATATAAATATATATATATATATATATCATGATGGGTATTACGTTCATGATAGAGATATTTATATTTACCTGTATCTGTATCTATAGCATTACATATATATTTCCTTACTACATGATATATGGTCACCCATTTAGAGTCCTTACTACATGATATATGGTCACCCATTTAGAGTCCTTACTACATGATATATGATTGTAGTAATGAGGGGAGCGGGCCCTGCTTTTCGTCCTGCCCAGCTCCCGCA
>LOEQ01005224.1:105369-133030 GCA_001685075.1 Bramus lutescens
CCAAGGCAGTTTCTTTATTAGCCAATGAAAGTAACACATAGGCAGATGACCCTCCTACATCAGTTGCCACATGAATCCTCACCATAAATCCATCTCTGTGATAGCCTTTGGCGCAGCACATTGCAACTCAGTCCTTTGTAACGTGTCACAGTGATGCTTCCCTAGTCACAGGCTCTGCTCTTCACCTCTGATAGTTTCCGTTGCTTCTGGCTGCGGTAGTCCACCCGATGAGTGCTCGAAGTGCCCCTAAGGATGATGTAGGAAGACTTTGAAAGAACTACAGGAGCCGCCATAGATAAGTGCAGCATAGGATTTACATCAAAAGAGGATATACAGATGCCATTAGCCAATTAGCTTGAAAATGAAGTAATGGCCTGAAATTTAATTTACTGGTAGCAAGCTCTATTTTTGACAGAATTTAGACACAGCAAAGCTGCAGGTGGCATGCAACAGCAAGATGCAGAGATTTTTATGTATATGGAGAAAGTGAGGCTTAGGGTCATGGGGCCTAGATTCTACTTCTAAATGAGATTGACTTACTATGGGACAGTGGACAAGTCACTATGTCTTTCAGTCTTAAGTTCTGCCAGCTTTGATATACGCTTAGAGGTATATATTCTATCATCATACAGTTGGTATAGAAGATCTAAATATACTAGTCACCAGCCAGGTCCTCATTGATGGCGTGTTCCCTAAAGGGGCTGGAGAAAGAAGTGTGGACATACCATATGCGATACTGTTGTAGAAATACTGCCTTTTCAGGCCTGTGTGGATATTTGGAGTGGAGTCAAGGGAGTCTGACTGCACATCTCCTTCGTTACTCAGCACTCTGGGAGAAGCAACCAGAAGGTCTAATGAGGTTTCTCTTATATGATCTTAAAATACTCAAAAATGTATCTGACCAGATTATCTGCCAAATGTGAGGTAAGAAGCCATTGCAGTGAGCTGAGCCTACTGAAGGTTAACATTGAGTGTGAAATCATGACCTGCTTGTATCAGATGGAAAAAGAGGGGGGCAACACAAGCAGCATTGTATTATGTATTGCCATTTAATGTGGGTTATTATTTCATATTATCACATGAACTTAAAAAAATAAATAAAAAGCTTAGCCTGGCGGTGGTGGCCCATTCCTCTATTGCCAGCACCCAGGAGGCAGAGGTAGGCAGATCTCTGTGCGTTTCAAGGCAGCCTTATCTACAGAGAGTTCCAGGACAGCCAGGACTATACATAAAAATTTTGTCTTAAAAAAACCAACCCAAACGAAATAAACAAATGAAAAACAAACTAAGCAGCTGGGTATGGTGGCTCTAGCCTTTAATTCTAGCCTTTGGGAGACAAAGCCAGGTAGAGCTCTGTGAGTTTCAGGGCAGCCTGGTCTCTGTAACAAATCAGGATATCCAGGCAGGCAGGACCAGACAGTGAGACCCTGGGGGGAGAGGGGAGAGAGAGAGAGAGAGAGAGAGAGAGAGAGAGAGAGAGAGANTTCCTTCTCCTCTCTGACACATAAGTACATATAGACTTCTAACCCCTCCTTTAACCATTTACTCTCATGGACCAGATCATGTGAAAACCAGATACAGAAAATGTTTATTTTCATATTCCCATTTGTTCAGTGCTTTTCCATTTGGCAGAGCAACAATAATAAAAACGCAGAGATGTAATCTCCCCGACTGCTGCTGGCTATTGTCACTGTAGTGGCCTTGAGAATAAACAAGGTCCCTGGCACTGTTTCAGTCAATATCTCTTGTTTTAAGCGTTTGGGAAAGTACCCAATAGCTTCCGTTACTCCTGCAGGTTGATTCGGTTCCCAAACACTTTTTCTAGAGATGTTACGCTTTACATCCTTTTGCACTTGTTTTTCTACGAAAAGCCATACAAATATCATTGATAGATATCCTTTGCTTTTAGGTTTATTTATTGTTTTATGTGTATGAGTGGATTGCTTTCATTTATTTGTGTGCCACATCCTGCCTGGTGTCCGAGGAGGTCAGAAGAGGGCATTGATCCCCTAGGATTGGAGTCGCAGACTGTTGGAGGCTGCCATGTGTGTGCTGGGAACTGAACCCTGGTTCTTGGCAAAGCACAGGTGTTTTAAATGCTGAGACAACCCTACAACAAGATGGATATTATTTGAAATAGCTTTCAGAATTCCAAGTCCCAAGAGAAATAAGTACAATCTTTATTCTTTTTTTTTTACTAGATTTCTGGATATTAAGGCATATGCATATTATGTACCTACTTCTTAACAATGCTCTTTAGACCTATGCTTTTGGAATGTTATAGATCAGGTTGATGCCATAAGGAATTGATACATTTAACCTGTGTTTCCCAGTTGACATATTGAGCTTGAATGAGGTAAAGAATTGCCCAAGGATGCCTAGAATGGGGCTATATGTAATTCTTGATAATGAGTTTTGTTTATGGGCAAGAACATGCTTATAATTTGAAATTGACATATGGGATTTAAAAAGATGCATTGATAAGAAACAATTACTAGAGACTAATAGGAAGTTCATAAAGCCCCACGCAGACAAACTTATTTGGTTCACTGTCAAATTGTGTGTTTTCTGGGAATTCGACTTTTTGAGAAAGTGCTCATAGTCAGCACTCTAACCATCTATGGGCATGGCTTCTGTTTGTCCTTCTGGAGCACAGTCCATTCTGGAAGAGAGGAGACAGTTCCCGGAGAAGGGATAACATGAGGTAAATATGTTGTTGAACTCTCTGGAGTTGGACAAAGTTTGAGAACAATTACCAGAGGTTTATGCCCATTAACTGATAAAGGACGCTGGTTTAGAAAAATACAAGATAAAAACAAACCAGAGTAATAATCTCACTCCTAAATCTGGGAAAAGAGTTTAATTCTCTTAAACCTTCTTTTCACTGCTGAAAATCCATCATACCATTCATGCTTTTCTGTGGAGCTTGAGCTCACATTTCACCGAACTGAGGCATAAATTGGTTAGTCCATTTCAGAGGCATGTATATGTCTTTTGTTCTTGGAAGGTAATTAAAGTCTAAGATTTCTGTAAATGTTTCCTAATAATCCAAGTTGTGGCTTCATGTTACATTTGTAGATAGTGGCCGACTGTGTTTGGTAACTTCCTAAGAGCCCTTTTGTTGGAAGTGTCTTGAATCAAATCAAAGTACTTATGCCAACTTCTGGTCAGTGGAAACTGAGAGTGGTCTTGTAAATGAATAATTTATTGTAGTAATGGACTTATGGTAAAGAAGCACAATATCCAGAAAACTACTGCCAGGAACAATTTTGGAGGCATATCCTGTGTTTCTTGTTCCAGTATATTCATTAATGTTTATAGTTTTAATTAGGTGATAAATAGGCTGTCCAAAGGGCAGCGTGTGAATTCCCTAACCATGCTGGCTTCCTCTCAGGTCAGCGAAAGCCCTGAGGTCTCTTGTGCCTCAAGGCTTTGGCAGCTCTAGTCTGGCCCAATTTCTCTTTCTCCTCCTTGTGAGACCTTTTCTGCTCAGCTGTTTGTTGAGATACCCTTTGTACCTTTCCGGAGTGAAGCTTTTCTTCTTGTTACTGGGAGAAAACTGCTTCGGTGGTATTCGTTACTTTGTACCAGCTACCACAGTTTTCAATTGTGCACGACTTTTGCTTGTTTCTCACCACTGTTTCACTAGCCTTTGCATTGTGTCTGATACTTAAAATATATCCAATCAGCACTTGGTGAAAGAATGCTAAGCATCAAAAACGAAACGAAGAAACAATTCCTCAAATCCCAGTTCTCTGTAAACAGCCAATTCTATCAGCTGTTTATCTGAAGTGCTAAAGTCTTTTGTTTCAGTTTTTTAATTATGTTTAATTATTTTTGATTTCTTGTCCACTGTTGAACTACATAGTAATATTATTCTAATATGAAATTAATATGAATTTCATGGTAATACATAATTTTGACAGTTTTTTCCCTAATTCATTTGAATAAGAAATTATGGTAGGCCTAATGAATTACATGGTGGTTGGGGATTCAGAGGATTCAGCTACGTTCTAATCTTCACTAAGAAACGAAAGAAGGCAGATTCTGTTAGGGAGCATAGGGAAAGGCAATTCTTTTCATGAGAGCACTATATACTTATATGTTAGGGCTTTGTTTAAAGAATTCAAATTGGGGAGCAGTGGAAGAATGCAACTTTTCTACCTTGACATTTGTGTCATTTTTGTCTAGCATCCATTGTTCTAGGTGCTGGATATTCTGCCCCACTTTGTAGGCACAGTACACACGCATATCACTCTAAACAGAGGCTTGCTGAGTGACACCGCAAATTCACGAATGACATGGTGCTTGCTTTGGAGGAATGTAGCATGCTGGTGGCAATGGCAGACTTTCCAATAAAGTTTTCTCCTAATTTCAGGAGGAGGGAGTCAGAGGGAGCACTTACAAGGACAGAGGGCAAATGAAATGGGATGTCTGTTTGAAGTAAGACGCAGTGGAGCATCCTAAGACAGCCACCTGGACCGTGTGAAAAGCAGGACCAGTTTCACACGGCTGGGGCCCAGGAAAACGGTGGGGAGGGGGAAGGGAAGAATTTAGAAAAGGACTGATTTTACCCTAACGATCAATAAACCTAGAATTTTTCATCAGGACAGTAAGGCAGACAGATTCTGGATTTGTCCTGGTTCGTTAGTGATGTGAAAGGGGGCCAGAGTTAGAGAGCTCTGGTTAGGAGGCCGTGATAGCTTAGGTAAGAACTGATAACGATTTAAACTGTTGCTGCCAAGGTAGAAAGAGGAGTGGTAAGCACAGGTACTGTGTTCAAGACCCAGCTCCGGGGGCAAGTGGTTCAGCGCCTCAGGAAGGGCTGCTTGTGCCACTGTGCTGCCTTTCAGACTGCTGCCTCATCCCTCACCCCACTTCCATTCCTCCCTCATCCTCATTCATCTCTCATTCTCTCGCGGTTTCCTTTACTCTTTCACTCTTCTACTGTTTTATCCTTGTTTTCTGACATTGCATCTCAGTTTTGTCTTTGTTTTTCCTTTTCAAGAACATTGTGACTTAAACATATTACATGCAAATAAAATACCATGTGTCTCCACAGCATGCTTCAGAAGTGTGTTTATATACACGCTTGCAGAGGATGCTGTCTCTCGGGAGAGTGTGCCAAATTGTACATCTGAAAGTGTTTCTGGTTTTTTGTTGTTGTTTTGTTTTTCTTCCCATAACAAAAGCAAACTCAGATTTCTGTGAAAGTGAGGCTAGTACGTCCTTGAGCACAGGACAGTAGAAACGTAGACGAAGTGACCACTGAAAACTCACAGTTAGCTAGAGGGCACTGCATGTTGTTCACCCCAATGTCTGGCAGATGGGAAAACCTTGACGTCATTTTGATAGCTAATTTTTCTACAGCTGAATCCTTTCCTCTAAAGACATTAAGATGTGAAATTAACACTATTAGGGATGCCCTCTGAATTTATTGTTACTTGACATCATAAATATCCATAAGCTCTACAGTGAATGAGTTCTTTGTAAATCTGTTCCCTGTAAGGTCCCTTGTCCCTAGAATAGTACATAACAAATATTTTACAATGACTTATTTCAGCCATTTTGCAGCCAAAGTGACCTTGACAGATTTAGTATATTTTAATGGAGAAATTAGGAAAGGAACCATTTATGTAAATGGTCCCAATCTGTGACTCTTCAAGCATGATTAACGGTTTTGTCCCTTTCTACGTAGCCACTTGTTGATGCCTGTGTTTTAAGTAGTATTTTATTCTGTCAAGCCATACTGTAATTTGATGAATACTGTAATCTAAATCAGGATCCAAAAAGTTAAAGCTGCCTTATAATAGAGGAAATAAGACTGTAACCTGGGGGATAAGAATGAGAAAGCACTGTTTTGTTTCCTTATGCATTTTCATAATTATTTCCCTATTGTGCATCTGGTAGAATACCCTATATACTTACATACATACATACACACGTACATATGTATATATATATGTATACACACACACACACACATATACACTCAATTGTACATATGAGAATGGACTTGTGCAACCTGGACAAACTTCTGCATCATTACCTTGAATATCATTGGCAGTTCCATAGTATAGCAACTTATGCAGTAGTTCCTTTATGAAGGGATGTTGCCGGGGTCTCCGTAGGAGCTGAACACGATCGTTAAGACCTGATTAAAAGGGCTGGAGAGATGGCTCAGGAGTTTAGAGCACTGGCTGCTCTTCCAGAGGTCCTGAGTTCAATTCCCAGCAACCNNNGTTCAATTCCCAGCAACCACATGGTGGCTTGCAGCCATCTGTAATGAGATCTGGCGCCCTCTTCTAGCATGCAGGCACACATGGAAGGAATGTTGTATGTATAATAAATAAATAAATCTTCAAAAGAATAAAAAAATAAAAAAAGACCTGATTAAACTTTGAGTCAATTCTGTAACTTTGCTCTCAGTCTTGAATTTTCAAATTATCTGGGCAGATGCATCATTTATAACAAGAGCTAAAGTACAGAGGATCCCTAGTCTCAGGCAACATTTTAAGGGGATTTGTAGAAGTTCTTGCCATTGCTGCCACTCACCAATGAACTTGGGGATTATGAACTTGGTTAAAGCTGGTGATTCTTTTTGGATTTGCTATTCTTTTGGTTTATATCACATAAGCCATTAAGAAATGTGTTTTCCTTCTTAAATATTGAATTGCTTAGTTAGAATCTCAGGTTCTTCAACTTGACCTCACATCCTCAAGCTATGACTTCATTTGTACATCCATTGCCCTGTGCTTAAGGAAATACCAGCTTTACTTGCACACTAAGTTGAGTTTGCTTTTCTTATGGGAAGGATCGTTTAGATAGATAATTTGGCAGTGACTTTTTATGCTCCTCTTTGGAAAGGTTATTTTGTGAACATTTCTTGATGGATTTCTCCACACATTCTATGATATCTGTAACAGCATTTTTAATTCCCTTGTTATAACAGAGTTTCTTGAATTCTTGCTACAGTTCTACCATCCTTATATTATGCTTTTACAGCAATTCCCTAGGCTCAGGAAGGTGAAGGCTGAAGTTTATAATGGTACTGCATACCAAACTGTTGCTTGATTTATTCGGGAAGGTTATTATATTCTGGGATCAAGTGACAGCTTAAAAGCTAGGATAATTCATCATCATCAGTTAATTTCCACTGGGTGTCCACTGGGTGCTGAACATCATACAAGGCTCTTTGTCAGTATGCATGTGCTGATAAGGTTGATGGAATCTGAGGGATATGGGATCTTGTCCTTTAGGAATGCTCTGCTGTCAGTGCAAGTCAGCGAAGACCCAGGATTGTCAAGTTCTGTGTACAAATGCCTGTAACTAAAAACACTTCGTGGCTGCGGAAGTTGCTGTCAGTGACTCTAATTCCATTCTCATTAATATCTATATTGTCATCGGGACAACCGTGATGATGTTGAATCGACAAGCATAGATGTCTGCTATGGTGACCTTAGCTCACAGTGTACAGTTATGCAGCAGATTGGTTTTGTCCTGTTCATGCAATTCCACAGTGTGTTTACTTGATGAGATACAATTGCCCTTTCTCGTGAACACCTACGCACTTCATCTTTCCTCATGAGGAGTCCGTCATAGAGATGGTACGTCTAGACAAATTGGAAGACCGCCCTAGATTAAACTTGATATAACTTGTTTTCATCCTGTCTGTGGATGAAGACACAGTGAAGGTGATGCAGGGTGAGTCAAGGAAGGCAGTGTAGTGAGGATGGTATGAGTATTCCATGTACAGCATCCCGCTAGAGTTTCTTCCCGGATTGGCCTGTGCTCTGTGTGTAGTGAGTGTGTTTACTGGAAGACTCTGCTAAGATTTCCTTGTTTGGTATCTGTCAAAGCCATTTCAGAGAAGATTCCCATAGAGGAGACTTAGCAGTGCTTCTTCAGTTTCTAACAAATATTTAGATTCAGTGGGAAAGTCCCAAGGGATTTATTTTATTTTTTAGTTTTGGTAGCAGTCCAATTTCTTCTTTCTGTCTCCGTCTCTCCTATTTATTCTCGTTTCCTTGTGGAGGACCTCATTTGATGGCATGTTTTGAGATCTGCCCTCGTCTGATCTCGTTTAGTCACCATTTAAAAGCTTCTCGTCACGAGCCTTACTTCTGGTGGTAGTGAGGCTTGCTGCAGGTAGTCCCTGCTCTATACCTCAATCTGTCTCCACTGGAGAATAGCCATCTCTATAGAACTCCTAGGCAGGGCTCAAGGAGGTATTTGCAATGGTCTGACGTTTCCGGATTCCACTGTTGCTCCTCCTAGCATTTTAATTAAGACACTAAATTGAGAAAGTAACAGTTGATTTGCCTACTGTGACTTAGCTAGCACGCATACTTCTCTGAACCTCAATGGGTCTTGATCACTGGCTATCCAGACCATTAGTTTCTTGTAATCCTGTATTTAGGGATGGCCAAAAGGTACTTGGAGGCTAACTAACCTTTCATCTACTCCACCAAGGCTTGACCTCTGGGTCAGTGGCTGTTTGAAATTTGTCTATATATAGGGGTACATAGTTTTAGATTTGTATAGTGACTAATTTATTTGTACATTGCTAGCAATGGTTGTTTTGCTTACAAGAAAATCATGTTTTAGTAAAGTTGCCTGCTTTTTCTAGTAGGTGTCCACATCACAAGATTCTTTTAGTGTTTTAACTATAAAAGGCCCAATGTTCAGTATGTCCATATCCATTGTGTTCTTTACTACTGAAAAACTTACTATATTCCCTGCAGAATGCCATAACACTCCAGCCTTAATCAATACAAGCTTTGCATCCCAAGAACTGACGGAAACTTGTGTAACTTACCTTCATTAATATTTATTACTGACTGCCTAGTTTTAACAAGGATGACTGATATCCCTTCTCCCAGGTTTACCTCTACTTAGCCAGATTTATGTGTCAACAAGTCAGTCTTCCTCCTCATTCAGGTTTTTACTCTGGATTAGATTCTTGGTTTAAAGCATTTTGATTTCTGTTCACTCCTTAGCTACAAGTCTGTAAGACACCAAGAAGGCTAAATGACCCAGAGACAGAGCTTGGGTCTAGGGTCTGTTAGCCAGATTAGTTCTGCATCTGTCTGAGTCTTTGTGGGTTTATTAGGGTGAAGCCTAGATTTCTCCAGGCTTCTTGAAGGTTGCTTTGTGTTCCCTGGATATTTTTGTTAGTGTGGAGAGCCTCTAAGTGAATTCTGAGGTTTTAGTCATTTGGTCTTATGCTCTATGATTGCCTACTAAATGTCGTTCATTGTTCACTCGAATTTCACTGTAGCATGCATCACATGCTTGTAGGAGATGAAAAGTTTGGTTCAGTGATGCGGTTTCAAAGCATTGATTTAAGAAGAATATATTTAAATATATCCTGTACTGTTGTATAGACCATAGGGTGCCTTTCAAACAATCATGTTTCTTTGTTTGCTTGCTTGTTTGCTTAATTGTTTTTGGTTTTTTTTCTTTAAAAAAAACCTTCAAATGATAATTTAAAAGCCATTTCTCTGAATCCTTTGTGGAGGAAGATGAACAAAAGTGGAGAAAAGCTTAACTTTTAATTGTGGTCAAAGTTCTAAGCAGCTGCCTTCCCATAGTTACCGCCTTACTGTTTGAAGATTTGCTAGCAAAGCTTTTGTCTGGTGAAACAGAATGAAGGCAACACTAGGCCTTTTTGCATGTCTAGTTGTCTGTTAATTGATTCTTTATAAAACATGAAAGAAATGTGTCTTACGTCTTAGGAACATCACAGATATATTGATTCCAAATGTGCCCACTATTGCCTCTTAGAAAACACAGGGGTGTTTCCTTAATGAAATGGATACATTGCCCCTCGTAAAATCTGTCTGCCATTTTATGCAATGTATTTAAAAATAGTTTTTCGAAAACTCATACCTTTATGGTAATTGTTTTATTGAGGTATTATTTTGATAATGTAAAGCAGTATTTGTGTAATTTCTTTTCTACAAATAGTGTATAGGTACATCTGCATTTATTTTCTTAGGTATATTCACAATATATTTATTAGTAATATAATAATTATAGGTGGTAGTCAATTTTATCAGTTAACTCAGTGGTACAGGTTTCTATTGGGTCAGGGAGCAAAAGGGATACAGAGCAAATACCATACTGCTATGAAGTTTTCCAGGAAGAATAATATCTTAAACACAAACATAAATCCTGTACTTGTCACTCTATAACCAAACCTGAAAATTTAAACAGTAGATACGAAAGTTTGTTCTTTAATGACTTATGGGTCATATATATAATACAAACACACATACACATATACATCTTAAGTGAAAATATGCTTTATGTTCCTTAAAATTTTTATTTTGAATTTATTTTTATTCCATTTTTTTTCTAGAAAATACAAGATCATCTTCCATATCTACTTGATACATGTTTTTCAATGGTTGTTAGGAAGAGAAATAATTATCAGCACTATCACAGAATTTAAAGATGAAAGCAAACAGAAAACTTTTAATGTGTAGGGACTTTATGTAGGTGAGGTTAAGGGACAGAACAAACACGGGCATGATGAGACTGGGAAACAGTCTTCCCTTCTTCCATGAGGATCCCTAGTGTTTGGTTCCTTCAGATTTCTGAAGTATGCTCTTTCCTGTGGTTGAAGCTCGGTGGCTGCCCGCCACATTACTGAGTGGACACACCCAAACCCTCATGGCCAAGCCTGGAAAGAGTGTGTAGAAACAAGGGTGTCTCTGAGAACATGGATGGATGGCTGAATCTACCTGCAAGAGAAGGTTGGAATACAGGAGTAATTAGCTACCTGGGACAACACAGAAATGGGTTTTCAGGAAGCTACCAGTCTCCTTCTCTGGACATTAAATATGTTTAATTATATTCAAAAATTCTTTATGAAAGGCAATAACAATAAACCAGTTGCCTTTCCAAACAATTTTTAACATTTTGTCTTTTTTATTAATTTTGAATAGTAATACTTCTCATTGATATCTGATGATTTATTTAACAATAATTGCAATTGAATTAATTACTTAAAAAATACAATGTGTAAGAGTGTGAACTTACATCCAGGGAGCCACAGTGTCTGATTGGGATCAAAAATTCATGAATGTTCCAAAAAAGCATTAAGAATTCCAAAATATAATTTAATATGTTAAATGTATATGTTAGATGCAGTGAAGAGAGAAAATAGGATATGTGACCAAAAGACTTCAGAAACTCCACAGATAAATAAGGCATTTCCAAAAGCCCTGGGAAGAGAAAAACGAAAAGGAATATAGAGTATACCAGGAGCCTCCAGCTGGGCAGGATTTATAGGCATGGACACCCAGATTTTGCACATGGAGAAAGTCTTGACACTGGCTCATGAAAAAGAGAGGACTTTCACCTTGATTCTAAGTGATTTTTAACTAAATTCACGTTACATAGCAATAAAAAGCAGTATACGTTAATAATAATGAATCATATTATAAAACATCTCATCTCCCATTTAATGACAGACACTATTGCATATAGAGGGGTAGGATGAGAGGTGTCTTTTAATAACATTTACTATGCTAAACTGTTTATATATTTATATACAGTATTGCATATACCATATCCATATGGCTACCATTACTCCGTGGTGTGTGTGTGTGTGTGTGTGTGTGTGTGTGTGTCCTATAGTGACAATGTGGTACTGCATGCCCGGTAAGAACCTTGTAATTATCTCTGAGAAAAGCAATGGGATTTAGTGTGATTTTTAATGTGTATAGAAACATTTAAATTAGCTAAGTGGCTGAGAACCCTCACAGTTTTATTGAATATGAGTTGTGTGGACATCAGCAATGAAGATTATCTGCTCCCACTAATAGATTATATGCTGGAGTAAAATACGACTTTCTGTTGCTGCTCCAGCAACTGCAGCTTCATTATGCTTATTACGAGTTACAATATCATCTAGTTTTTTTAATTATCAGAAGAAGTTCATGGTATTGATTCATTTATTCCCATGTTTATTATTCCCAATGAAAACTGTTAGACCTAATCCTCCCTGATTGAAAACATTTGAACCTAGAAAGAACAGTATTTCTTAAGACTTTTGTAACTATTCATTATGGATATTAAAATTACAATCATGCAGCATTGTGTGAGCTGTGGTTTAGAAAAAAATCTCTACACATATGGTGATCAGGTGACCGACGCTATCCAGGTTTGGAGATGCTGAATGCTCTAGTCCTTGGTGTTTGAAATTTTGACAAGTATTGCATTCATTCCTGAATATTGAGAATACATTTTTTGCTCATAGAGAGTAAATTTTAAATGGGGTCTTTTGTAGCGGCACCCGTCCTGTTTGGAGTGATATAACAGATGCTGAATGTTCACATATCAAACAAAACGCCAGCCTTCTGTAGAAAAGAGGTGTCAAAAAGTTTCTTTGTACCTTTAACGCATGTGATTATGTCGAACAAAATGCAGAGTTTGTAAAAATTTCTTGAATATACAGGCAAAAAAATGAATAATTCAAAACAAGCCCTAAGTTCTACATTCTATTGTCCCTTTATAACACAGGCAGGAGATAGCAGCGCACTCCCAATAGAGCTGAACTTGCACAAGTTACACCTCGGAAAATGCCAGATGGTCTATGGTCTACTTTTGAGAGCTGTCACATATGTAAAGATTTGAAAAAAGCAAGACAGCTGAATGAGAACAGCGCATCATTAAAGCGGGAGCGAGGGTCCCCAGGCGTCGCCTGTGTTTTAAGAAGCCTTGTGTTACCCCCATATTAGCATGCTGGTTCAGAGCTCTCCATGAGTTGTACACAATAAGAAGAAATCTATTTTAAGCTAAATAGTTGTGGTTTAATCAGGTAGGCAGTTTTATTCTTTATTGGAAAATAAAATCATGTTTCCTGTTTAGTTCTAATTGCAACTTGACCACAAGATTAAAATCATACCCTTGAAAAATGATCAATGAAGCTACTTTTCCTATCTATTGAGATGACTAAGATAAAGCGTATTCAGCTTTGATTTGATGGACTGCACACATACGGCAGAATCATTCAACTAAAAAATGTTTTAATATTTGAAAAAATAAAACCTGAAGTGAAGAGGTAATATTTGGTTACTTAACTATAATTCAAAAACTCAGAAAAATAATTAGGTGACAGTGAAACACAAACTAAAAGTGCCATCATTTATCTGCCCCCAGAAATAGATACGGTTTGAAGATTGAAGCATAGATAAATTGTTAAGTGTGCATTAAACTAGCGCTCCAGCTGTAACCCATAATTTGCAGACTGTTCTGTTAGTAGAAAGAAAGAAAAAAAGATCAAATCTATCATTGTTTGAGATTGGAGGCAGGACACAACCATCTTTTACCACTTACGTTTTTGTTTTTGTTTTTGTTTTTAATTGAGACTGTTTAACTATTGCACAGTAATTCTCAGGTTATCTCAGACTAATATATGAGAAGATATTTTTGACTGATTGATGAAGAGTGGCCCAGCATTGGACAGTGACATTTCAACTTAACCAAGCTCTGAGATTGCTTGAATTCTTAGTTTTAGAGAAGAAGTAGCTCAAACGTTCCATTTCTTTGGAGAGATTTCTAGAAAGTACTCTGGGAAAAGCAGTAAATTAGGTTGATCTGTCTTCTTTGGCATCTTTCGAAGTGCATATGCCTACCCAGCTGAGGGCTCAATGGCAGACATTAGGATGTCATTTTGGATGCTCCAGGAAGCAGGAGCATAGGAGTCTCTAAATCAAATGATTGCACGTTCCTAAGAAACGGACCTCCTGTTTAAGATGCTGGGCTGTAATAGTGGTCCTGTGGTCTCATGGAGCTGCTCCACAGTGCCCATCAACACAAACTGTCATTGCTCACCCAGTTGTTTAATGATGCAGTGTCCAGAGAATTAAATTCATTAGCACCATGCCATTAAAACAGTCCGTCTTTCCACTTTAAACTAAAAAGAATTTCTTTTCAT
This sequence comes from Bramus lutescens, assembly GCA_001685075.1. Taxonomy (NCBI): domain Eukaryota; kingdom Metazoa; phylum Chordata; class Mammalia; order Rodentia; family Cricetidae; genus Bramus; species Bramus lutescens. The sequence continues at coordinate 119,318 of LOEQ01005224.1, forward strand.
ACGTAGACATGTGGACGGTCTGGAATTTATTTGTATGTCATAGACATGTTATATGTGTGCATATGTCTACATACCTGGAAGTCTGCTGTTTCACTGGTTATGTGTCTGTGTATGGCCGAATGCCACAGTGCCGGAGCTGCTGGAATTTGGTAACACAATTTCACATCTAATTAAAGTTCCATCAACCCTCACTTTTCTTCCCTAAAATGTCTTTGGTAATATTTATTCCTCTTCCTTATTTTGGAATCAGCTTCTTAAGTACCAATAAAAAAAAATCCCAAAAGAAATGTTAGTGGGAACTACACTAACTAAAATATGACACAATTACCAGGCTAGTAGAATGAACATCCTTTTGCCCACTCTTTGGACATCTCCATACTTTTCAATAGTGTTTTGTCATTTTGTTGATCCCTGGAACTGCATCTACCCATTCTTACTGCTCTCGTGCTGGATCTTTACTCATGTTTTTAAGGGGTGGGTTTGGAATTTCGTTTTTCTCCCTTTGATGAGAAGCTAATTCTTCTCTTGTTCACTTGTGAATTGCCTACTATTGGCATTGCATACTGGAATACTATTTATTTTGTACAGTTTATCCTAAATACGTTTTTCTTAATTTTTAACTTTTCATTCATTCCTAAGAGTGCACGATGCCACAAGCTTGTGTTCTCCTTTCTAGAACTCTGATGTTCATTCTTTTTCTCACTCATTTCTTTTGTTGAGATGTCTGGTGTAGTGTTGAAAGAGAAGAATGAAAGTGGTCTCCTTTGCTTGGTCCAGTCTCAAATAGGAGTTGTTCTGAAGTGCTTACATGTGCTTTTGGCAACTGCACTGTATCAGATTGAATTAGTTTTTTCTTTAAAATGAAGCTAAAGGAATAAGCACAGAAAAGATTTCACCCAGATTTAGAATCGCCTGGAAGAAACCTATGTTTGACTATTGTCCAAATTTGAACGTCTGACTTCATTGTTCCTTTCATTTCAAAATGGAATTAGTTTAATATTGAGACCATGCTGTTGTATGTGTAGTTAGGAGACCAGCAAACAAGAGCAGCCTTCCCTGAACCAGTGTTCAATTACCTATTTTTTAATGGAGTTTTTTTTATCCTCTAATATATCTTTGTATAGTGATATTTGTTGAACATACTTTTACTTTACTTTCTAGACCTTCCTTCCTTCCTTGTTCTTTTCTTTTTCTTCCTTCTTCCTCCCTCCCTTCCTCTTCCTTCCAGTCTTTTCTTCCTTCTTTTTAGAACATTCCTCTTCCCAATTCTCTTTTTCTTTCTTCCTTTCCTTCTGTTTTATTATCATTGGTTAGACCTCCAGTCTATTGTTGAATTTGTATTTTTGAATATATCTTTTCATTATTGTAAAATAACAGCTTCTCTTGCTTAACTAGATGAACTTTTTTTTTTCAACTCAGCCCAACCTCAGCGCCTGCCTCGGCTGCAGACAACAACACAGGAGTCCAACAAGGAGGAAACAGGCAAGATAAAGAATGGGGGCCCCATGAGTCTGAGCAATAGAAATGGAATTCATCATGGAGCCAAACATGCAGCCACAGATAATCACAAAATTTCAGCTCCCGTTTCTCAGAAAATGCATAGGAAAATCCAGTCCAGCTTGTCTGTAAACAATGATTGCAGTAAGAAGAGCAAAGTCAATGCTCTCTTTTCCCAAAAGTCCACCTCCTCCCCGGAAGGTAAGTGAGGATACATTAGATGTGCATTTCTTTCTTTCTTTTTTTTTAATCTCTTGTAAAATTATTCAGAAGCAGTAAATTGATCCGGAAAACATGAGTAACATTCTTGCCCTTCCATCAGACAAACATAAATTTTGGTAAAATCCTCTTAACTTTTTCCAATAAAAGTCCGGGATAAAAAAAGGAAGACTGGCAGCCAGAATTCTGCTTTTAGATTACCATCCTAGAGTGACTAGTCATTACTTTAAATATAGCAGGTGCACTTTTTTTAATGCCACGGTTAAAAATATGAATATACCATTTTGGGGCATATCAGAGTGCCGGTATTCTTTCCCTCCGTGGTGATGTGTGATGCTGTGCAGTGGAGATAAGATTACCTGCTTGCATTTTTGTCTTGCAAATTCATTCTTAATATGCAAAACTGAAATAGGAAAAAGATCGTGTAATTTCCCCTGTCTTGCTGGAAAATGGACCAGGCAAGGAGTGTCTGTGTGTCATCTTTCAACTCCCTTGCTTCCAGCACATAGCACACGCCCACTCTAGCCCCGCCCAGCCCTTTTGCTCTTCTCTGATAGACTTGCCAATGCTCTCTGACCTCTAGGCAGCTGGTTATGATTTCTTTTACAGGGCTATCTCATTGAGCCTTAGCTGAGTTATAGTCAGGTAAACTATGGACCAGGGCAGTTTTTCTCTATTACAAACTCACTTGATGACAACCTGCGTAGTCTCTCAATATGGTCCATTGTGTCATATTAAAGGAAGCAAAAACCCAATCTGTGTAGTCAAACTTGCTAATTGCTACCATGTGCATGGCTTTCTGTTCTTCCTCCTTTTCCCATCTTCAATTATCTATCTGAAATCCAGAATCTACTGTATATATTTGGTACTAATAAAATATGTTTGTATGCATATATATGTATATAGTCACTACCCGTGTATATTTTCATTACCTTTCTGTTTTAATTGACCTGAAATCTTAAAGAGGATTCAGTGGAATGTCCTCATAAAGCTAGCCATGCGTACTCACAGTGATAAATTGAGCCGTAAATAGGGAATAGTATTGAGAATTCCCAGTAATGAGTAGGAAAAATGATATTATATTTTGGCTACAGGTGTCTCAAACTCAACTGATGCAAAGTGTTAGGTTGATCAAATGATATGATAATAAATGGTCTGCATAGTTCCAGGTCAGTGACACTACTTTCCAAACTAATTAGATTGAAAAGGACATGATTGACATTTGAAAATGAGTTTGACATGTAAGCTGCATGGTCATCTCTGAAGTGTAGGTAGGCTGTTAACTAAACTGGCTCTCCAAGGAGTTTGGAAGGCAATGCAATTTTCTTTAGAGGATCTTCCCTTCGAGGTGATTGGCTGAAATAATTGAATGCAATTGAAATCTACTTGTTTTATACATATGAATTTACTTGTTATGTTCTTTGGCTATTGTTTTCCATTTTACTTATTTTAATATTAAATTTTAAATATTAAAGTGATACCACTGACATATAAGTCTAACTTGAAATAGCTTATATGGTTTTTCAATATTTCTTGCTTTTAATTGTGTTTGGATTTATTTGGAATGCAAGAATTGCAGCTTTGGTAGTAACATGGAAGAGAAAAGAAAGCAGGGTGTGAATGAAACACATTCCTCCTCTTCTGTCTTATTCTCCTCTATTTCTTTGTTTTGTCCTCATCTTCTTCTCTGCTCTTCGATCTCCTTTTAGGATTGACCACAAATATTTGGATCCAGGAGTACCTTATAGGCTACAATTATCATAAAATAACATTTAAGATCAAGTTTTGGAGACATGAAGAGTATGAAACACAAAGAAAAGCATCCAAACAGGTTGTCGATTTCTGGCCATGTCTTCACTTTTAGCTTCTAGAATTTTTTTGCATACTTTGTAATTTTTATTTTAAATCTAGACTAAAATTTCACTGTTGTACTTCATATATTCTCAAAGTTAACTATCTCCATGAATTTGGCTCTTGTTAAAGGTCTTTAACGTTTGCCTTAGGATTACAGACATGCACCTCCTCATTTGACCTCTAAGAACTTTAAACAGGCAGATAGCATACAGTGGTCAAGCCAAGAACACAGAGCATCTACTTTGGACGTTGAATTTTACCTTGACCCCGTTGACTGTGGTGGCTTCTCTGAGACCCTCGATACTGGTTTCCTCATTTATGTTTTGATAATTGCATGCAATTCACAGGACAGTAGTGTGGCTGAGCAGAATAGCAGCCCCCATGAACTAAGCAGGTAGACAGCTTCTCCTACAGAGGGGCCACTCATTGCCTAGATGTGACAAACAGCTTAAAGAGGCTGCTGGAGTGTCTTCTGTTGGCAGTCAGCCCCATATCGGCGCTCTACGCACTCAGCCATGCTGAAGTCCAATCCTCACCTTAGGACAGACAATGCCTCCCAACTCTGAAACCGTTTCCCATATTTGGTCAGTGGAGGCCCTTTACTGTCATAATGAAGCACTATGAGTTAGTTGTACATTAATTTCATCATTTGAGCCAGAAGGATGACTCTCAAGTTGTCAGTGTTATTTGTATTCAATATTCAGTATGAAAACCACAACCAAAAAGAGAGTACAGCGTCCAAGAGGGCATGGGCAGCTGTTTTTGAAGTTTTCACGCATTATTATATTGTACTTTTTTGTTAGTTTGTTGCATGTAGAATAATTATACATGATGAAGGCTTAAGAAAATATGAAACAGAAACAAAGTAATGTAGGCAAACATCACAAATCTGACGTTAACTGGATCCACAGAGTCAATTTTGGACAAGCCAGTGCTACATGGTAGTAAAACCCTGTCTGCCAGAATCAAAAAAGCAAAGATCCTCAAAAAAAGAAACAGAAGCAGTTTTCTAAGTCTATCCATTAAAATGTCCCATTACAATTGCTTTACAAAAACAAATCCCATCCATGTTTATTCACACAACAAACACAAAAAACAAAAAAACCACTGCAAGAGCCCCTGTTCCAGCATGTAACATAGATCTCTGCAGCCAGGGGCCATTATAGCAGAGGAAAACCGTTTTGCTGTGGCCCTGGCCTCTGGGAATGCCACAACTTACTTCACATTTCATGAAGAGAGGAGAGGACTGTCCTGGGTGTGAGGAAGCTTGGCTGTAAAAAGAAAATTAAAATATTGAAGACAAATCTGCTTTTAAAATGATCTAATCAGGGGGCCAGAGATGAGGTTCAGTAGTGAAGAGCATTGGCTGCTGTTCCAGAGGACCTGAGTTCAGTTCACAGCATCCACATATTGGCTTACAGCTAGCTGTCTATAGCTCCAGTTCCAGAGAATCCAGTGCCTTCTTCTGACCTCTCTGGACTCCTGACATAATTCAAGGTCATTTTTCTCCTCATAGTGAGATACTACCTCAAAGAATCAAGCTAACTCCGGGCAGTGGTGGCACACATCTTTAATCCCAGCCCACAGGAGGCAGATGCAGGCAGATCTCTGTGAGTTTGAGATCAGCTTGGTTTACAAGAGCTAGTTCCAGGACAGGGTCCAAAGCTACACAGAGAAACCCTATCTCAAAAAACTAGGGGAAAAACAAAGAATCACGCTAACTAATGAAATAATAAATCTGAGCTAAGGATAATTTACAGCATCCCTTCAGTGTGGATGGCAATCCAGCTGTGGTGGAGGCATGGACTTTCATCTCAGTATGCATTTCCCTGCTTAAATCCCTCCCTCTGGAGATTTCAGGAACAGCTCTTACACTTGTGCTCTATGTTGGTTTTTTTCCCCCTAAGAGACTGGATTCCTAAAAATTTTGAGTATTTCTCTGTCGTATTTTCAATGGTACCCTGTAGTCTTACAGTTTCCCAAGTATTCATACATGATGTATTGATTTATTTCAAACCACGGTGTCTCACTCTTCCTTGAAATTAACATAGTTCAAATAGTCTACTAAAATGTTCGTTTTGCAGCACAGGGGAAAATACTTATGTGGGAAGATAGCACATTTTACTTAAAGGTTATTAAATTAGTAGATTTCTTCCTGTTTTGTATAATTAAATATTTTCATACATACTTAAATTTTCTGATTGTATCACCCAGGTGGAGAGTCTTAAGACAAAATGTGTAAGATTCTTGACCTTTGAAATAATTATAGTGTAATTTAGTATCATCTAATATTCAAATTGCCAAGGGTTTTCATTAGTCTTGAAGACACTCTTCTTATCATAGGGATGGTAAATGCTAATATGTTTTAGGTATACTCATTATAGATTTTTTTTTGTAAAAAGTTGGTTTCAACAACAATATTGTTAAGGAGGATTTTTTTCTTTTCTTTTCACTGATGTTTGATAATGTATTTGAACTCCGCAGTTGATACTTTATAGCCAGTATTTGTATGAGGTGCACCTTGAATTTCAGCATCTCGTTGAACATCGCTGCTTGGAAAGACAGTGTAAAGCAGTAACTGGGGGATCTCCCTGTTAATCATATAGAGGTGGCCTGGCCTGATGTTTAGAATACAGATTATCAGTTCACCCCTGACCACCATGCCTATAGGGGTGAGTTATCAGCCTGTTCATGTTGTGGTATCTTACCTGGAAAACGGGGATGTTATACATCCCTATGTCATAGGGTTGTTCTCAGTTCCTAGTGAACTTTGCCTGCTTTGCGATGATCATTTCTAAAGTGCACGGGGGTGGGCGGCAGGAAGGTATGCTTCCTGGCAAAGGTGCTGGGTGGGGCCTTGAAAGAAAAGGTAGAGTTGATTTAGAGAGTTGAAGGTAGACTGTCCTAGTTTCTCTTTCTGTTGATGTGATAAAACACCCCAACAAAAAAAGCCACTCTTGGGGAGGGATTAATTTTAGTGCACAGTTTCTATTAGAGGTCATCATAGTAAGAAAGTCAAGGCAAGAGGAACCTTAAAAAATAGTCACATGACATCCACAATCTGTGCCAAAGAGAAATGAATGTGCACACACATGCACTCATGTTTACTGCTCAGACCACTTCTCTACAACTATATGGGAACCCAGACCCAGGGAATGTCATTGCCCATTTGGGTTGGTTTTCCTACATCTACTTAGGTAATAAGAGTGTCTCCAACAAATGTCCCTACTGGCCAATCTGATCTGAATATTTCCTCATTAAGACTCTCTTCTCAGGTGATTTTATACTCTATGAAGCAAAGAATTAAAACTAGCTGTCAAATAGAAGGATACAAGGGTACAAGAAGTTTTATCAATTAATATTATGTTCATGTTGCATAAATAGTTTAATCTTGTGAGTAAGTTGATGTAGCAAAGATGATGCTGAAGTGAACAAGAAAGGGTCACTACCCAGGCTGCCAAAATGTCTGATTTGAAGATGTATCCCCACTCTGTGTGATTTGCTGAAGGACATCATTGTATAGGCTCTGTTCTTTCAGGCTGTGTTTTATTCTATCATTTAGAACTCTCTTGGTTGCTCTAGTGTAGGTCTGGACACCTTCATACCTGCAGTATGTGTAGTGGTCTTCACTGTGATTCTCTTACAGCCTCCTGTGCTCTAGTAATGACCCACTGCTGTAAGTCAAATAATAAGTGGTTTGAGACTTGTCGCCTTTCAGAAGCTAACAGGCTCCAGTGGAGGTATCTGGATGTGTGGGTGGATTGAAGCCCATTCTCTGTGGCTTTGGCTCCTGCCCTTCTTTACACTCTTCTTGGAGATGCTGACTCCATGAATTTCTCTGGGCATTTATATTGTGACAGCTTTTCATAATATACTAGAGGGTTGAGCATCCTCTTGCCAACAGCAAGTCCTCCAGGAAATTCCTGCCAACCTCATCAGTTATTATTATTATCATTTTATTTTAGTTCATATAGTTTTGCACAACTTACACATTCCAAAATTTAAAACCCAGAATAAAATGTCAAAATTGAGATTAAGTTCCTCATTCTAAATTTTATAGCACTTTAAAACCACCACTATTTTTCTCCCATACAAAAGGCATCGCCTACGATTGTAAGTGTAGCGGACCAGTGTCTCAGTGTGGATGGATAATAATGGGGTTTTATGATCTCTACACAGTGCTACAGTCAGAGCGTCCAGAGACAGATTTTCTATGACTTGGAAAAGATATGTCAGGGCGTTCCTCAATTTGCCTGGATGATGTTTTGCTTGATTGTTTCTGTGCATGTCAGAATAACACTCAGGGTACATGGTTTAGATTGTGCATTCTGGGGCAGTATTGACCAGTGCTTTGGAGACTAGAAGTTTAACCAGTTTCACTGCTCATTCAGTATACTAAGTAGAATAACAAGTATTGTGTGTGTACGTGTGCGTATGCATGTGTGGTACAAGGCAAGGCAAGTCACCTTTTTTTAAATTTACTTGAAATATTTAAATGTTTAGGAAATTATAACAATTATTGGAAACTTTGCAAGAAGTATTTCTGTAAAGGCCAAAATAAGAAAAATAGAAATGATTTCACAAAGTACTGAAACTCGAAAGCACACCACACACACACACACACACACACACACACACACACACGCATGCCAACATAAAGATATTGAAAACATGCCTCACTTCTCAGAGTCCCTCCACCCACCCTTTGTTATAAGAATCAACATCTTTGCAGGCTATCTGGAATGATGTTAAAAGCTGCCAGCTGTATGTGAACGCCATCATCGGAATTTTTGGCTTTTGGTTTTGTACTCAGTTTGTCTCAGGCAACTGATCTACCATTTAAATTAGCACAGCGTCCACTCAGGAGATGGGTGGGGAGGAAAGCAAACAATGAAGACACAGATAGATCAGCCAGGAAGCTTTAGGGGTGGGGTGCTTGGGAGCAGAGAGCATTCAGAGCCAAGCGAAATGGAAAAAGCTGAGAAAACCTATGACCCTATTTGCACACTGTGCTTTTTAGTATAATCTTTAATACAGTGTTAGGAACTGTAGTGTGTGTGTGTGTGTGTGTGTGTGTGTGTTTTACTTTTTGCTTTGGGACCAATATGTGTGCTATAGGCAAGGTAGGCAAGTGTAGAGGAAGATTTGCTCTCAAACCCAAGTCATGCTGTGTTGAGACAAAAGAAGCCCTGGAGATCATCACAGGGGTTCCAGATATATGGAGAAGTCCTGGTGCATGAATAATTCTAAGTTGAAAATGAGCGGAAGTCACTTGCTCATTCTAAACTGCACTGCCATTATTTTCCCAGTTCCAGTCATTGAGGAAATGACTAGAAATTACAAAATCAAGAGGAATAGCTCAATGTAGTTGGCAACTGTTTGTGACTGGTCTTATATCTGGTCAGTCAGAAATAATTCAAGTGGAAAGTTCCAAAGCACATTTGGAAACACATTCATGAGGCTTGGAAGAAAGTTTAGAACTAAGCATACTTATCGATATTGGTTCTCACGGAGCAGATATTTGAACCTGTGCTCAGTTCATTCTCTAAGTAGAGATTTCTAAGTGAAGGTCAAATGCCTGAATCAGAATGTCTTAGGTCCCTGGAGACTGGCCAGTTTGCTTTTATAGAAGTGTTAAGTGTTGGAGCCATCGGAGACAAACACACAGCAATGTCATACTTTTCTCTAGAAGCAAAATCAGATGGAAAGTTAGACTGAGTAATGACATACTGACAGGGTTCCCTGGAAGGATTCAGAGTCAGAGAGAATTGAACGACCACTTGGGTCAAGGAAATAAGAAACTAGATAGCCTATTGTCAGGAGTACAGGGAAAAAGGATCTAAGAGCCTGAAGGGGACCATACCCAGTTGTACCAAGTTTTGTTGGCAAATAAAGTATGATTAGCTCTGAAATAATCCTATTGGATGTAGTAGCTTGAATATTATTTAATGCTTTTCTAAGAACCATCTTCATGTAGTAGCCAGAATGATGTGGATTAATGGTATGAGGAAATACATCAGTATAACCCTTGATAAAAAAAAATAGAAATAGAAATAAATAAAAAAACATAGACCAGGCTGAAGTACAGAACCAGAGAACTACTTTTCTCAGGTTTATATTGTTTTGTTTCAAGATGGGAAAGATTTGAGTATGTTTACATTTGGATGGAAAAGATCCATGAGAGAGAAAAAGGTTGAAGAGTCAAGAAGGTAATTAACATATATATATATATACTACACACCAGCACATAGTTTCCTTGGCGTTTAGACCTTGAGTTCATCATACTAGACCAAATGAATATACAAACACTATCAAAGCAAGAGAATAGAGCAACCAGAGAAGCATTTAATGATCACTGACCTCTGTACGTGATGTAAACTTACTTGGTTAATCTTAGAAGACTTCTGAGTAACTTCTATAGAATGACATGGTGGGAAAGTTTGCTGACTAAAACACCCCTCTTCTCAAGGCCCCATTCCTGTTCTATTGTACGAGTACCAATCCCATTTGAATGGAAGGCATTGAAAGAGTCATAATCGAGAGTCTCACATTTCTGACTTTTGTGTCTTGGTCCACAGCTCCACGGGAGCTCCATGGTCCGCAGATGCTTGTAACTAATGTTCACAAGTTGAATTAAATCACAGGTTTTACACAAAGAATAGTTAGCAATAAAGCAAGACTTGAAGTGCTGAACTAATGTTTGCAGCTTTAGAGTGCGTGTGTAGGAAAAATTAGTCAGGAAACCACTGTGTAATTCACACACAGACAAATAGAACAAAATATGTTGATAGTAATGTATGTTTAAGGATGCTGTAAAATGATATTCCTGGGGAGATGTGAACAAATTTTACTCACCCCACGTAAGAAATAATGACAAAATGAAGTATGTGTCCCTCCAAAGTTCCACTTAGTGAGTGAACCAGCAAGTTTCATTGAGGTTACTTACAGGTATATGTATGAAGGGTTACTTATAGGAGCACAAATACTTCAAAACCAGCTGAAACACCAAAGCCCATCCCAGCATGGGTGACAGCTCATAGAAGATGGAAGCCTAGAGCATATTCCACAACGCATAAACAGCTCAAAAGCTTTAAGTGTCATTTCCAGGCAACTGAGTTTGGTCTTTGCCTTTCCAGCTACTTCCAGGCAGTTCAGCTTGTCTGAGAGTGTTTCTCAGCCATCCCTACAACTTATATATATTTGGGAAGGAGGGCCCTAATGAATCTGGTCAGTTTCAGAGACTTCCATAAGCTACCTACCGTATATTTCCTGAGTTTTAGTATCTTTCTTGAAGTGTGGGTGTTTTAATTTTTGAGAAACTGTTATACAATGAAAGCAAAGGTGTGTTTTAGTATGATCCACTCTTCATTCAATTAGTATCATAGCATAGACTTAAAAGGATTGATATTTAAACTATAATTATGAATTGTGATTGTGATTGTGTCTTACAGAGTAACTGATCATATTTGGTTTAATGAATTAATTTGAGAATCTGATAAAATTTATTCTTTTTCTTCTAAGATTTAAAGACAGGTAATAAAATCATGTTAGCACTTGTGGTATTCTTGAAGTAACTAAAGAGATTAGATCTAAGAAGATATCTTATTTAAAAATCAAATATTTCTAAGAACTGATCATGGGACTTAATGAACCATGGTGCAGGTTTTAATTTTGAAACAGAATCCCTGCTGTAGTATTGAGCAAATTGTGCTGACATGATCTGATTTAGTGCTCTAAAAAATTACCTTATCTTATTTGCTAAGAGTAGGTTACAAAGCAGCCAAGTAAGTGCTCTTTGTAAGAGCTCTTGCCATGATTCAGAGGATGAGTGATGGGTGAGCATCAGTGTGGCATTGCTGGAGGCCATGAGATGCTGTTGCTATGGATATGCTCTGAGTGTAGAATACACTTTGGTGAAGAACACACTTTCAGCAGAAGAAATGGGAGGATGAAGGATGACTCCCAGCATTTTGGTCAGAGGAAGAATGGTGTTGCCTCTAACATGTGATACTGGAGATAGCAAAAACTTGGTTCTTAGGGTAAGGGCAACTTTTATTTTGCTGGATGTGGACTGCTGTAATTTCTATGACTGTTGCTTTTCAAAGTTTGTTGTAATGGGGAGCTGGAGCCTGCAGTCTGAGATATTTTCTATGGGACATAAGGGGGTAGTGTATATAATGGCTGAGTCGTAGTCCAGGATGAGGGGAACAGGAAATAAAGTCTAAGTGTTGGCTTTGCCATGATTCACTGGGAATAGAGTGTGTCCAAAGAGCCAGCATCCTTTGGACATTTTCCATAGAATTCTAATATGGATTCAGAGTTAAGAACTATGGCCAAGAAAGAAAGTGCAGAAATACCTCAAGAACAGGGCCCTAAAACCAATTGGTAGTGAAATCCTGTCTCAAAAATCCAAAGAGAGAGAAAGGGTCTCTCTCTCTCTCTCTCTCTCTCTCTCTCTCTAACAGAACCCTGAGCCACTATTTCATTGTATAGAGGATAGCAAATGAAAAAACTGGGGAAAAGTACAGGTGAGTAGACATTCATAATAAAGAAATAGAGAGCCATCTGGGAAATAAAATGAAGAAAGTGTTTTAAATTGGAATGAGTGTTTACATCTCACATGTTTCTAAAAGTTCAATAAGATGAATGAGATTTACTCATGGAGGTTTTTGGTAGGTGGATAGTTCTGTTCCTCTTCTTATTGCTATGGCAAAATACCTGACAAAAGCAACTAAGGAAAAGTCGATATTGGTTCACAATTCAAGGGTAGGGTCAATAATGATGAGGCTGGGTGAGTGAGAGGGGAGGTAATTCATAGCAGAGTGCTGTGTTGTCTGTGTGTGTGTGTGTGTGTGTGTAATACATATCAGATTTCAGATCATTACAATAAAATGACCATTTTTTTGAGAACAGAAGTCATGATGACAGGAATCTGTGGCAGTGAGCACTGTACATCTTCAGTCTGCAAGTGAAGAGATTCATGCTAGTTGGTGTTCAGCTAGGTTGCCCCTTGTATTCAGCCCACTATCTCCATTGCTGTGAGTCTCTTCTTTCAAACCTCTCTTGATACATCCTCATAGGCACAATCAGTAGTGTGTTTTCTCAGTGACTGTAGATGCACTCGTGTTTTCCTTTTGTACTCCAGTTGTAGATATCATGAATGCTCCTTGTATTAACTACTCTGGAGTTACAGAAGCCCTCTGACTGCTATCAGATCTTCCTAGTATACTTACAAAGAAACACATTTACTCTACCTTAACTTTTAATAGTATACGTGATTTGGCATCATTGATTATCTCTTAAATTCTGTGTGCTATTTCACATATTTAAGTTTTTTTCCCATGGCACAAAAAAAGAGAGAAACAATATAGAGACACTTACTCTTACTCCCTTAATGTCCTAATCATTCCATGTAATAAAATAATTTGTTTTATAACATGTATGCGTTTCAAATTTGTGTAAACTTAATTTTTTACACTGCAGGAAAAAGACTTTTCACATAGCTTTTGCGGAGACTCACAGTAAATTGAAATGATACTAAATGGCATATGCAGATGGTCACCTTAGAAAAATCTACAGTAGCCAGGCAGTAGTGGCACATGCCTTTAGTCCCAGCATTCAGGAAGTAGAGGCAGATGAATCTCCAAAACCAGTCTGGTCAACAAAGCAAGTTCCAGGACAGCCAAGGCTCTACCAGAGAGAAACCCTGTCTAAAAAGAAAAAATATAAAATAAACAAAACAAAAAACTATAGTACATAGTAAATTTCTAAGTCTTATTTTAATGTTTTTATATCCAAGCCATACTTTTACTAACATATATTCAGCGATGACAGGCTATATAGCAGAAGGGAGAAACTGAGTATGTGACTTTTATGTGATATGTTTTGAGTTATCATTATTTAAATCTCTATAGATAAGTACAAAAGAAAACAGAGGAAAAACTTTGAGTCAACCACAATCTGATGATGCATTTATTTCAGGGCTGTTAGGCTGTAGTGAAAGGGGAGAGCGGGCCTGCTTTTCGTCCCACCCAGCTCCCGCAGTTTGTAGTGAAAGGGGAGAAGGCCCTGCTTTTCATCCGGCCCAGCTCTGCACAGCTAGCTTATACCCCGAAATAACAACACACAAATTGTATTCATTTA
>LOEQ01005225.1:16311-39795 GCA_001685075.1 Bramus lutescens
AGAGAGAGAGAGAGAGAGAGAGAGAGAGAGAGAGAGAGAGAGGTGTTGTTCCTCAAGAACCATTTCCCTTGTGTTTTGAGACAAGTTCCCTCACTGGATCTGGAACTTGACAATTAGAATATCTGCTTGGCCAGGTAGTTCTAGAGATTTTTGTGTTGGCCTAAAAAAATGTATACAACCACATCTGGCTGTTAATGTGTTTGCTGCAAATCAAACTCAGATACTCATGTTTGTCTGACAAGCGCTTTATTATAGAATATTAGTTAAAGATGTGTTACATTTATTTTTGCTGTGGAATATTTGTTTAATGCTGCAAAGATGTGTTGCATTCTTTTATGTCGTGTTTGTTTAACTGTGAATCTGTGTACTTTGCGTGTCTGAAACACTTGACTGGTCTAATAAAGAGATGAACAGCCAAGAGCAAGGCAGGAGAAAGGATAGGTAGGGCTGTCAGGCAGAGAGAATAAACAGGGAGAGAAATCTGGGAAGAGATGATCGAGGAGCAAGGATAGGAGAAGAGGAGGACTCTAGGGAAGTCACCCAGGTACACAACAAGTCACAGAATAAGATGTAAAGAAAGGTATATAGAATAGAGAAAGATAAAATGCCAACTGCAAAAGATAAATGGGATACTTTAAGTTAAGAAATGCTGGATAGAAATAAGACATTCATAAGAAAGACTAAGCCTCTGTAATTTATTTGGATGGTTACCCCAAAGAGCCAAAAGATGAAAAGAGATTAAAAAATAACTATATTACCCAATGTGGGGCTCTAATTTCCCTGTAAAGCCTGAGAAAGATTTTTTTTAAAAGTGTGAATCCTTTAAGCATAGCACTCAAACAGTCTTTTCATGTTTTAATAGAAACAAAAATCTAAGTAAAAAATGCTTGCCACAGTGAAGGGTACTAACATTCCATAACTGGGTTCCCAATGAAATGCCTCCAAACAGGCCATGATCATTAGATTTGTATATCATCACCTAAGAAGTGAGCAGAACTAGCAGACAGAGCTCCAAGGAAGACCACATGTAGTTTAGCAGTTTATAGTTTGTTCACACAGTCAAAAAAGGCTAAATGATATGCAGTTATAGAGGTCAAATGGAAAAGTCCTCTGAACAGCCTTTAGCATGTTTGACAAATGTGCTTAGGTTTAAGAAAGAATGAAAAAGGGTATGGACAGTCATAGAAAGAAATAAATAGCTTTAAAAAATAAAATAAATTGTAACACAAATAGTAAAAACCTGAAGACAGATATTGGGGTTCAACCTGAAAACCAGAAAAGCAAATTAGTCCAGTAATAGAGAAGTCTTAACTCTACCCAGGCTACGTGATTGTGGACTAAGCAGACTAGTCAAACTAAGCAGACTCAGCAGACTAGGTAAACTCATCTGACTAAGCAGACTAAGTAGTGGAGCCTCTCTCATCCCATTTTATATGTCCTCTAATGCTGAGATTAAAGGCATTTGACTCTATGGTACTGGGATTAAGGTTTGAGGCACAACCACCTGAATTTGTTTCTGCATTGATCTTGTGTAGCCCAGGGTGGCCTTGAACTCACACAGATTCATCTGGTTCTGTCTCCAAAATATTGAAATTAAAGGTTTGTGCCACCACTGCTCGGCCTCTTGTGGCTTAGCTTTGCCTTTCTGATCTTTAGGCAATCTTTATTTATTAAAGCATAAATAAATATACTATAATAAATTTTTTAAAAGAGAGAAAGTAATATAAAAGTCCCATATAATAAATGAAAATACATAGGGAGTCTTGACCATGTATGTTGATATAATAATTATGAATTTTTTGATTGTTGATCAGAAAAGGAGAGTTGCTAAAAGATGTGAGAATGAACGGACTGCTAAAATAAACCAGCCTAGATATTTTAATATGCCTTAAATTTAAAATGGAAGTCAAAAAATACATTTTTTAAATCGAAGTTAAATATGATTTGGAGAAGATGGTTTGATTTGATTTACACATGAAACAAAAAGCTGTGTATTCCTTCAGGGTTGATATGGATCAGTTTTGTTCAAGAGAGATCTCCTAAAACTTGACAACTGATATCTATTGATAAAGGATATAGCTGCTCCTCCCAGGACTTTCCCATTATCTCATTCTCAGGGACCCTTAAAGGTGTCTTCACCCACAAATAGGAAGAAGTCTCAAGAACATGACACCCACATTCCTAGGAGAAGGAATGTGTGATTTTTTTTGATTATTTGGTGGATTTTTGTTATATCTTTGGGGAATACTTGTTTAAGGTAATTTGAAAATATAAAGTTCTATTCTTTGAAAGCTATTATAAACTATTTAGGATAATCAAGAAGTACAGGTTTGTAGTTAGTCATCTGTAATAATTATGATTGTAGATATTTTAGGTATGTTTTCAAGACCATATAGAGATGAATTTAAGATACATAGATGATCTTCAAGCACTTCAAAGACCTATAGACTATGGTATTTAACATGTATGGTTAATTTAGTTTTTTTCATGATAATGAGAAATATCTACACCTGACAGCACCAATTTACTTCACAGATGATTATGAGCATCAAAGAAACTTCTTGTGGGATTTATTTTCAATGTGGCAAGGCTAGACATTTGGGCAAGAAACTGTTTTTGCCTTGACAGTTGACAGCATGCTGTTCAGACTGGACATGCAGGACCCATAGGAAAAAGACTGTTGAACTTTACTAAAACAAGGTTGGAAAGTCTTTCAAGATTCCTGCTTCAGAGATGAGTCAGCCAAATAATCTGCAATACACAAAGGAAAGAGACTGATAAATTTTTCCAGGAGAGTCTTTCAAATTTCCTGCTTCACTGAAAAGTCTTCCAGATAACCTGGGCCTGAAAGCTGAAAATGAATGCAGAAGAACTTTTGGTGACTGTCTAGTCAGCCTGATTACTCTGTTAAGTAACATTCCATTCTTTTGTGTCTTTGATGGAGTTGAAGATTTTGGCAGGTTTTTTAGTTATAACAGAAAGTAAATTAAGTATAAAACTTTGGATTCACTAATATAAGATAGGAAATGGAGTGTTTTCTCTGAATTTGTCAAATACAAAAGGACTGCATATTGTAAATATAATTCTCACTGGATAATTCTTTTTGTTGTTTTTAGTTTTCCTATGTTAAAGTTAAAACCTTTCATTTTGATTTAGACAAAAAGGGGAAAATGTTGCAGAAATATTAAAGATGTATTATTTTTGTTTTTTTTTGATTCATTTTACATAACAATCACAGTTACTACTCCCTTCCCCCATCCCCTTCTCCCTCCTATCTCCTCCTCAGAGAGGGTAAGGACTCCTGTGGGGAGACAACAAAGCTTGGCCTATCAAGTTGAGGCAGAACCAAGCCCCTCCATTCTGTTTCAAGGCTGAGCATGGTATCCCACCTAAGAGAATGGGCTCCAATAAGTTAGTTGGTTCACCAAGGATAGATCCTGGCCCCACTGCCAGGGGCCCCACAAAAAGACCAAGCCACACAACTGGCACCCACATTCAGAGGGCCTAGCTTGGTCTCATGACAGCTCTCCCCAGCTGTCAGGCCAGAATCAATGAGCTCCCACTAGCTCAGGTCAGCCGTCTCTGTAGGTTTCCCATCATAACTTGACCCCCTTGGTCATATAATCCCTCCTTCCTCTCTGACTGGACTCCAAGAGCTCCACCTACTGCATGGCTGTAAATCACTGCATCTGCTTCCATTGGTTACTGGATGCAGGTTCTATGATGACAATTAAGGTAGTAACCAGTTTAATAATAGGAGAAGACCAGTTCAGGCAGGCTTTCCATTATTGCTAGGAATTTTAGCTGGGGTCATCCTTGTGGATTCCTGGGTGTTTCCCTAGCTCCAGGTTGCTTCCTAACCCCATAAATGATTCCCTCTATCAAAATGTCTCTTTCATTACTCTCTCTCCACCCCTCCCCAACTCGACCATACCATTCCCTCATATTCTTATCTCCCTTTCCTTTCCCTTTCCCTCTTTCTCCCTACACCCAGTTTACCCAGGAGATCTTGTCTATTTCCCCTTCCTAGGGTGATCCATGCATGTACAGAGGGTCCTCCTTGTTACCTCTCTTCTATAGGATTGTGGGTTGTAATCTGATTATCCTTTGCTTTACATCTAATATCTGCTTATGAGTGAGTACATACCATGTTTGTCTTTCTGGGTTACCTAACTAATGTTTTTTTTTTTCTAGTTCCATCCGTTTTCTGAAAATTTCATGATGCTATTGTTATTACCAAGGAGTAATACTCCATTCTGTAAATGTATCACATTTTCTTTATCAGTTCCTCTGTTGAGATGCATCTAAGTTTTTTCCAGGTTCTGGCTATTATGAATAATGTTATTATAAATATGGTTGACCTAGTGTTCTTGTGGTATGATTGAGCACCCTTTGAGTATATACCCAGGAGTGATATCACTGGGTCTGGAGATAGATTGTTTCCCAATTTTCTGAGAAACCGCTATACTGATTTCCAAAGTGACTGTACAAGTTTGCACTCCCACCAGCAGTGGAGGAATGTTACCCTCACTCCATATACTCTCCAGCATAAGCTGTCATCAGTGTTTTAAACCTTAGCTATTCTGACAGGTGTAAGAAGGCATCTCAGAGTTCTTTTGATTTGCATTTCCTTGATGGCTAAGGATTTTGAACATTCTTTAACTAATTCTCAGCCAGTTGAGTTTCTTCTGTTGAGAACTTTCTGTTTAGATCTTTACCCCATTTTTTGAATTGGATTGTTTCATATTTTGATGTTTAGTTTTTTGAGTTCTTTATATAATTTGGAGATCAGCTCCCTGTCAGATGTGTGGTTGGTGAAGATGTTCCCCATTCTATAAGCTGGCATTTTGACTTATTTACCGTGCCTTTTGCCTTACAGAAGCTTCTTGGTTTCTGGAAGTCCCATTTATAAGTTGTTGCTCTCAGAGTCTGTGCTACTGTGTTATATTTAAGAAAAGGAGAATGTGATTTAATATTCATTAAAGGAAAAATCCACCAAGATGATGTCTCAATTCTAAATATTTATGCCCCAAATACAAGAGCACCCACATTTATAAAAGAAACATTGTGAAATTACACATCAAACCCCACACACTAATAGTGAGAGTCTTTAAAACCCCACTCTCATCAATGGACTGGTCTGCAAGACAGAAAATTAACAGAGAAATAAAGGAACTATAGATGTTTTATTTTAAATTATTTTTGGATTTATTCTTTTTATAATTTCAAACTTATTTTTCCTGTTCTATCTTTTAAAAATATACATCTATAATCACCAAATACTAGTTATCTCTGTTGGCTTAGTATCTGCTTGATATTTACCTACTTTAAACAATTGATCTTCCTATCTGTTATTAGTGAGGAGAGGTTTTCCTTGAGTTGATTAGCAGTAGTGGAGAAAGAAGTTATATGTCAAATTCTTTCCTGCTCTACTTGGAAGCATGTAGTTTTAAGAAGATGTATGTATACGTCTGTGTGTGTATGCATGAATGTGTGCGTGCATATGTGTGTGTGTTTGTGTGCAGGCATGCATGTATGGAGGTCAGAGGACAACCTCAGATCCTTCTCCTCAGATGTTATCACCATGTTTATTGTTTTGAGACAGTGTCTCACTGTGTAGCCCTGGCTGGCCTGGAAGTTCTTATGCTTATCAGGCTTATCTTGATAAATATCAGGATTTCACAGAGGTCTTCATCCTGTGTGAAGTGGTTAAGAGTGTCTGGTACCATACTCAACCAACTGTTTTTTTTTTTTTTCACTTAGAAACTATAATTTGCATTTTATTCTTCCCTTTTCTTTCTCCAAACCCTCCCATAATCTTATCTCCACTCTCCTTCAAATTTCTGCTCTTTTATTTTTTTTACTAGTAGCTTTTACATGCATGTATGTATATACATTACCATGTACATATATATTATTTTTTATTTAAAAATATCCTTTATCATTTTCTATACCAATCCCAGTTCCCATTCCCATTCCCTCCCCTCCTCCTGTGCCCTCCACCTTCACCCCCACCCCACCCCATCCACTTCTCAGAGAGGGTAAAGCACATTGCTTTGAGAAAGGACCAAGGCCCACAATACTATATCCAGGCTGAACAAGGTATCCCTCCAAAGAGAATGTGTTCCAAAAAGCCAGTACGAGTAGCAGGGGTAAATCCTGGTCCCACCACCAGTGGCCCTGCAGTCTGCTCCAGTATACAATGGTCACCCACATTCTAATGGCCTAGTTTGGTCCTAGGCTGGTTCCTTCCCTGCTGTCTGGAATTGGTGAGCTCCCATTACTTCAGGTAAGCTGTTTCAGTGGGTATCCCCATCCTGGTCTTGACCTCTTTGCTCACATTCTCATTCTTCCTACTCTTCAACTGGACTTTGGGAACTCAGCCCAGTGCTCCACTGTGGATCCTCAGCTTCCATCAGTTGCTGGATGAAGGTTCTGTGGTGACATTTAAGATAGTCATCAAACTCGTTGCAGGGCAAGGCCAGTTCGGATACCCTCTCCACTATTGCTTATAGGGTCTTAGCTGCATCATCCCTGTGGACTCCTGGGAACTTCTCTAGTGTCAGGTTTCTTGTTAGCTCCATAATTGTTCCCTCTATCAAGATATATCTTTCCTTGTTCTCCAACTGTGTCTTTTCCCCATCTCAACTATCCAAATCCCTCAAGTTTTCACCCTCCTCCTCCTTCTTCCTCTCTTCCTCACCTTCCATGCTCCCTTCTACCCCCTATGCTCCCAATTTTCTCAGAACATCGTTTCTGTTTCCCCTTAAAGGGAGATTGATATATGTTTCTTTTATGGTTCCCCTTGTTACTTAGGTTTTCTGCGGTCGTGGAGGCTTGTTATCTTTTTCTTTTTCAACTAGTATCCACTTATGAGTGAGTATATGTCATGCTATTCCATCTGGGTCTGGGTTGCCTCACTCAAGATATTTTTGTTAGTTCCATCCATTTGCATTAAATTTCCCATTTTCTGGTATCTTCTTTGGTTTGTTTTTCTTAACAGACTTAACGTTCTCGTGAAATAGGTCTTTCACTTCTTAGATTAGTGTTACCTCAAGATATTTTATGTTATTTTTTGTAGTGATGAGGCGAGTGGGCTTGCTTTCGTCCCTCCCGGCTCCCACACGGCTAGCTTATACCCGGAAATAACAACACACAAANAGGCAGTTTCTTTATTAACCAATGAAAGTAACACATAGACAGATGACCCTCCTACATCAATTTGTGGCTATTGTGAAGGGTGATGTTTCTCAGATTTCTTGCTCAGCTTCTTTATCATTTAAACATAGGAGAGCTACTGAGGTTTTTTTATTTTTATTTTTTTTAGTATGTCTTGTATCCTGCAACATTACTGAAGGTATTTACCAGCTTAGGAGTTCCCTGGTAGAGTTTTTGGAGTCATTTATGTATACTATATCATCTGCAAATAACAAAAGTTTGATTACTTCCATTCCAATATGAATCCTCTTGATCTCCTTTTGTTGTCTTATTGCTCTAGCCAGAACTTCAAGAATTATTTTGAATAGATATGGAGAGAATGGACAACCTTTTCTTGCTCCTGATTTTTAGTGGAATCACTTTGAGATTCTCTCCATTTAATTTGATGTTGACTCTTGGCTTCCTGTATATTGCTTTTATTGTGTTTAGATATGTTCCTTGTATCCCGCATCTCTCCAATACCTTTATCATGAGGGGATATTGGAGTTGAATGCTCTTTCAGCATTTAATAAGATGATAATCTGGTTTATTTCTTTCCATTTATTTATATGATGAATTACATTGATAATTTTTTATATATTGAACCTGCATCTTTGGGATGAAGCTGACTTGATTGTGGCAGATGAAATTTTTGTTGTGTTCTTGGATTCAGTTTGCCAGCATTTTACTGAGTATTTTTACATAAATATTCATGAGGGAGATTTGGTCTGTAATTATCTTTCTTTGTTGCATCTCTATGTGGTTTGGGTATCTGGGTAACTATAGCATCACAAAAAGAGTTTAGTAATGTTCCTTCTGTTTCTATTATGTGGAGCAATTTGAGGAATATAAGTAGTAATTCTTCTTTTAAATCCTGGTAGAATTCTGCACTGAAATCTTTGGGCACTGAGATTTTTCTTTTGGTTGGGAGGCTTTTGACAACTGCTTCTATTTCCTTGCAGGTGATAGGTCAATTTAAATTGGTAACCTGGTCTTTATTTAATTTTGTTATGTCATACCTATCCAGAAAATTGTTCATTTCTCTTACATTTTCTAATTTTACAATGTAAAGGTTTTTGTATGTTATGATTTTGTGAATTTCCTCCACGTCTGCAGTTAAGTCCCCCTTTTCATTTCTGATTTTGTTAATTTGCATGTTCTTTCTCTGGCTTTTAATTAGTTTGGATAAGGGTTTGTCTAGCTTGTCAATTTTATCAAAGAACCAATTCTTTGCTTCATTGATTCTTTGTATTGTTTTCTTTGTTTCTATTTTGTTAATTTCAGCCCTCAGTTTGATTATTTTCTGTTATCTACTCATCCTGGGTGAGTCTGCTTCTTTTTGTTCTAAAGCTGTTAAGTCACCAGTGTGAGATTTTTCCGCTTTCTTTATGTGGGCACTTAGTGCTATGAACTTTCCTCTTAGCACTGCATTCATAGTGTCCCATAGGTTTGGGTATGTTGTGTCTTCATTTTTGTTGAATCCTAGGGAGTCTTTAATTTCTTTCTTTATTTTTTCCTTGACCCAAGGGTGATTCAGTAGTTCACTGTTCAGATTCCATGAGTTTGTAGGCTTTCTGAGACTAGCATTGTTGTTGAATTCTAACTTTAAACCATGGTGATCTGTTAATATACAAGGGTTACTCCATTCTTTTTTTTTCTTTTTTGTATCTGTGGACATTTGCTTTGTTACTGAGTATGTGGTCAATTTTAGAGAAGGTTCTATGAGATGTTGAGAAGAAGGTATATTCTTCTGTGTTTGGGTGAAATGTTCTATAGATCTCTGCTAAGTCTATTTGATTCATGATGTCTGTTAGTTCTCTTATTTCTCTGTTAAGTTTCTGTCTGGTTGACTTGTTCATTGGCGAGAGTGGAGTATTGAAGCCTCCTACTATTAGTGTGTGGGGTTTGATGTGCAATTTAAACTTTAGTAATATTTCTTTTACATGTGTGGGTGCTCTTGTATTAAGGGAATAGATGTTCAGGATTGAGACTTTATCTTGATGGATTGTTCCCGTTATGAGTATGAAGTGTCCTTCTCCATCTCTTCTGATTGATTTTAATATGAAGTCTGTGTTGTTAGATATTAGGATAGCTACAGGTCCATTTGATTGGAAAATTTTTTCCCAACACTTCAGTCTGCGGTAATGACTGTCTTTGAGGTTGAGATGTGTTTCTTGTATACAGCAAAAGGATTGATCCTGATTTTCTATCCATTCTCTTAGCTTGTGTCTTTTTATAGGTGAATTGAGTCCACTTGTATTAAGAGATATTAATGACAAGTGGTTGTGAATTCCTGTTGTTTTTCAGTGGTAGTGTTTGTGTGTTTCCCTTATTAGGGGTTTGCTGATGGAAGATTTTCTGTCGCCTATGTTTTTGTGGGTGCAGTTAGCGTCCTTGTGTTGGTGTGTTCCTTCTAGTACTTTCTGCAGGGTTGGATTTTTGAACAGGTATTATTTAAAGATATTTTTGTCATGAAATATCTTTTTTCTCTCCATTGACGATGATTGGAAGCTTTGCTGGTATAGTAGTATGGACTTGCATCTGTGGTCTCTTAGTGTCTGCAGCACATCTGTCTGAGACCTTCTGGCTTTCATGGTCTACATTGAGAAATCGGGTCTAATTCTGATGAATCTGTCTTTACATGTTACTTGGTCCTTTTCCTTTGCAATTCTTAATATTCTTTCTTTATTCTGTATGTTTTGTATTTTGAATATTATATGGTGTGAATACTATTTTTTTTATCTAATCTATTTGGTGTTCCATAATCTTCTTGTACCCTAATAGGGCTATCCTTCTTAAGGTTGGGAAAGTTTTTCTTCTATGATTTTGTTGAATATATTTTCTGTGCCTTTGAGTCGGAGTTCTTCTCTTTCTTCTATCCCTATTATTCTTAGGTTTGGTCTTTTTATGGTGTCTCAAATTTTCTGGATGTTTTGTATTAAGAATTTGTTGGATTTAAGTTTTCTTTGGCTGATGAATCTATTTCCTCTATAATATTTTCAAACTTTAGATTCTTTCTTCCATCTCTTGTATTCTGTTGCTTATGCTTCCATTTCCAGAATTCCCTCAAGTTTTTGTTTTCTTGATTGCCTCTGCTTCAGTCTTCAAGACTTGAACTATTTGAACTAGTTGCTTCACCTGTTTGATTTTTTTTTTTGGTCTTCTTCAGTTTCTTTAAGAGATTTGTTGATTTCTTCCTAATTTTTGTTTGTCTTTTCCTCCATTTCTTTAAGGGATTTTTTAAAATTTCCTCTTTAAAAGTCTCAATCATATTCATAAAGCTACATTTAAAATCATTTTCTCTTGTTTTTCTGGGATAGCATGATCAGGTCTTCCTCTTTTATGACCACTGTATTCTGTTACCATGTTGCTTTTTAGGTTGTTGAATAAACTCTTGCATTGGCACCTACACCTACACATCTCTTCTTCCAATTGGTGCCCTCGGTGTCTTTGCCTCTAGTTCTAATCCTTGCAGTTTCTGTCTGTGTCTTTGGGAAGGAACTATTCTTAGTCTGCTCTGTGCTGTCTCTGTCTGTGTCTCAGGAAGTCGCTGAGGTCTCTCTTAGCTGACTCCCTTGATCTGCTCTGTGTAGTCACACAGTCTGTGCTTCAGAGTTCTTCTGAAGTCATGGAGGATAGGAGGGTTTGGGGCTAGAGTTGGACTTGTAGCTTAAAGGGTCCAGTTGATGGAGTCAGGTTGTTTGAGCAGCCTACCTGCAGAAAGCTTTCCTGCTGTCTGCTACAGAAGCCTCTGGGAGAGGCCTTGGGTTTTTGCCCTGGTACAGAGGGGCTAGGGAGTAGGGTGCCCCAATTGGGTGGGTAATCATTCACCTCTCTGTCTGCTCTGTGCAGTAGCCATCTGTGCTTCAGGGTTCCTCTGAGGTCATAGGTGATAGGAGGGTTTCATGTTACATTTATTTATGCTATATAATATTTTTTAATGATACAAACATGTGTTGCATTATTTTATGTTACATTTGTTTAACTCTGTGAATCTGTGTTACTATGCTTTTCTAAGACACTTGATTTTACTAATAAAGAGATGAACAACCAATATCAAGACAGGAGAAAGGATAGGCAGGGTTGGAAGGGAGAAAGAATAAATAGGAAGAGAACGCTAAGAGGAGAAGATTGAGGAACTAGGAAAAGGAGGAGAGGAGAACTCCAGGGGACAGCCACCCAGCTACACAGACAGCCATAGAGTAAGAAGTAAAAAAAAAAGGTATATAGAATAGGTAAAGATAGAAGCCCAGACTCAAAGGTAAACAGGAAGCATGAAGATAAGAAAAACTGGCTAGAAATAAGCTAAGTTAAGGCTGGTCATTCATAAGAAAGACCAAGCCTCTGTGATTTATTTGTGAGCTGTAAGAGGCAAAAGAACAAAAGAGTTTAAAAAGAAGCAAAAAAAAACAAACAAAAGAACAAAAACAACAAAAA
The DNA here is from genome assembly GCA_001685075.1 of Bramus lutescens. Taxonomy (NCBI): domain Eukaryota; kingdom Metazoa; phylum Chordata; class Mammalia; order Rodentia; family Cricetidae; genus Bramus; species Bramus lutescens. The sequence goes on from LOEQ01005225.1 coordinate 27,946, forward strand.
ACACCAGCTACATTTATCAATTGGCTCTTTTTTTTTTCAGCATCTACCCTTGATATTTTTGCTGACTTTCTGAATTTGAAATACAGTTCTGGTTTATGTATGTAAGGCTATGTGGGGCACACTTTCAACCAGCATGTTTATGGAAAATTGTCTAATGTGCCACTCTCAAGTCATTCATTTGCCTGTTAGTTCAGGATTTTTCAACCTTATAATTATTGACATTTGGAATGGTTAATTCCTTTCTGTGGGGTTTGCTTGTGAACTTCAGGGGATTCTTCAGCATTCCCAGCTTCTGTTCACTAGACATCAGCAGCCCTGTTTTTTTTTTTTGTGTGTGTGTGTGTGTGCTCTTTACAGTTTTTCCAATATAAAATAAGTGTATCCAGATATCAACACACTGTTTGGGTAGCAGGTATTAAGCCCTGGCTACCTTGATATTCTATGTATCATCTGCATCCAGTGTCAGGAAAATCTGTGCTTGCTTTAAACAGTTTGGCAATGTGGAATAGCTGGCTTATTAGAAAAATGTCTAGTTCACAATTAATGTTTATTTTATATTTTTTCATACTGTTTTATTTGACCAGTTTGTCAACAAAGAAATAGATATACACTGTAAATGAGTCTTATAGTAGCTGATCAAACTTTTCCTGTCAGATTAGCTCAATCTGTATATTTTAGAAAATATCTCTTTAAAGTAATAAGGACTTAGGTTATCACAATATATAACACTATTTTTATATCTCATAAAATGAATCTTCCTCATGTGGTCCTTGCTAACATGACAGATGACATTAAATAGAAACATGTCTATTTGTCCTGAAGATTTAAACAATGAGAGGGGCATTTGTATGTCATATCCATTTAATCTGAAAATCTAGACAATTATAATTAGCATAGTTTGAGGAAGAAAATGCATCTTAAAAATCTATATACCCTAAAGGAAACTATAATATTTATGATAAAAAATTAATAAAATACAGTTTTTATCTTTACTCTTGAAGAATAGTTTTAGTAAGTGAGACTTAAATTCCCCTTGCCACAGGCAGTTGACAAACTCATTTTCTGACATGGTGAATAAGCCACTTGTTTGATATGTTTGAACATTCAGTAACTGACATTTGAATTGCTTTTGAAGGTCCTTCTCTTACCCAAATTCATACAAATAAGAAAAAAAAGTCTATTTCATGTCAATGAGGCCAGAAGGGCAGAAAGAAGTGATTGCAGAATAGTGTCCCTTGCCCTTATTTGCACAGCCTCCAGAGAAGTAGCATTGATGTTCCAAAACCTTTATGAAATATTTAGAAGGGAATGTTTGGGCACTAGGGATGTCTGTGGAATGTTTGCAAGAGAGTCCCATGATCACTTAAGTTGGTTCTGTTTCTAGGCATCTTACATTAAAAAATGTGTTTTCATATCACCTACTAACCTGTCCTTCTGGCTCCAATCTAACAAAAAGAAGTCATTTGTGCCCCTGTTTCTAGAGTTTCTCATATTTCTATTAGTCTGTTTCCTATTGTTAAATTTCTGCATGAGAGGTCAGATATAGTGTGAATAAAAGTGAGTATGAAAAGTGAACAGATCAGAAATTTCATGTGATAATCAACCTGAGTGGCTCTTTGAAGGGCAAGGCTCCCTTGCATATAGACCTTCTGTGTACAGGGTCTCCGAACCTCTGTTCTCTTATTTCTATGGGCACACACACATGAAGCATCTTGTTACATTTTCATTTAAATTGAATGTCTCCTTAATCTATTTGTACTGTTTTTCCAAGAACAGTATTTCATGAGAAATCTTCATTAGCCAAATATCAGTTTTTACCACATTTTGAGTCTATAAATTCTCTCTGGATCAGACACAAACATGGATGTGTATAATTGGTTTTGTGGATATGGGCTTGGGATGTAAACAGGGGTAATCCCTGTCATAGTAATGCTAAGCCACTGGAGGTGCTCTAAGGAAGTCTGCCATTTTCAGTTTTACTAAGTAATGAGAGTTGTTGGGGTCCAGCCTCGATGCAGTTCACATGTTCCAGGATAGCAGTGTGTGAATTAGAAAATATAGATAGGAAAAGCAGAGATATGAAAGAAAAACCGAGACATAGGATAGAACCGGGAGGATGTGAATACTGAGTACACCATTTGTTTTCCATATACTTCTATGCCCCAATCCAAAAAGGGGAGTAGAAGGCAAAAAAATCACTTTAACATGACACAAAGAAAAAACAGAACAATTACTTTCTTTAGTACCTGAGACATCAAGCATCCTTAGCTACTTTGGTAGCTATTTATGGATAGAAATACCTCATGTAGAAACTAGCCTAACATTTGCATTTACTTTATTGTAATCAATGATATGTCTGTGTAGGGTTATATACACATGTATGTGGATACCCACAGAGGTCCAAAGAAAGTATGGGATCACCCTCTGATTGGAGTTAGAGGAAGTTGTGAGCCATCTGACAGGGGTATTGGAACATGATTCCCATATTCTCTTAAAGACCAACAAGTAACCCACTGAGTCTTCTCCATAATCCCAAGAAACAAGAGGTAAAAAGAGAAATAATTATGAAGCTTGTGACTTTGGTGTTGTACCTTTTTGTTTGAGGTATGAAATTTGGTCTATAGTTTCCTATGGTGGAATTCATGAAGAAAAATCATGGCATTTTGACCTACTGATCTGTTCGCTCTCAGGTTCTTTCCTTGTTTTATGAATGAACTCTTTCAGGAAGGAAAGCCGCCTCTTCATTCAGTCTTGTTATACCTTTTTGTTCACCTGAGCTGCATCAAAATGGCAGCCCTTCTGTGGCTAGCCTCAGTACTCATGTTTTATGGATGACAGCAATTTGCTTTTTTTTTTGTGGTGAATGGGATGCCTGTCTGGTTGATTTGGCCAGAATATTTTTTAGAAATTTAATATCAATGTTAAGAAAGACTAATGGAAAACTTCATAGTTATACATTCATAATAAGAATCCAATAATTCCATTTCAAAAATCAAGTGCTATTGGCAAAACTGAGTCCTGCCTTTGCAGATTCCCACAATACCATGGCCTTGTATAGCTGTCTATTATGAGCAAAAAAACAAAAAAAAACAGTCTTGGTAGGACTTTTTAAAGCTTCTGATATTTTCTCCATCTCAACTTGTTATATCTAAATTATCACAAAATAAAATAAAGCCAAAGAAATTTTGTATACAGAGACTACACTTTCATTTCCCAGACACTCAGATCTGAATAATCACACAGAAACTATATTAATTACAACACCATTTGGCCAATGGCTCAGGAATATTCCTAACTAGCTCTAACATCTTAAATTAAACCATTTCTATTAATCTATGTATCACTATAAGGCTGTGGCTTATCGGTAATGTGCTGGCATCTTTCTTCTTTGGCGGCTACATGGTGTCTCCTTGATTCAATCTACTCTCTCTACAAATATCTCCGCTCAAATTTCCTGCCTGGCTTTACTCTGCAAAATCATTGGTTGAAAAAGCTTTATTCATCAATCAATAAAAGCAACACATATAGAGAAGGACATCCCAGAGCAGAATCTACTCTATGTAAAGAATTATTAGGCCATCAGATAGCTTTCTGACTTAGTATCTGTGATTGAAGAATATATAGTAAGTGATGAGAAGAACAAAAGAAGACCAACTTTAACTACATTGTTTTCTCTTTCTTATCAAAACTGAATTTCTATTTCAGGAGGTAGAATTTCATTTTGGCAGCTTGATATGAAGTCCTAACTCATCAGATAATTTGGAAATTAAATTAAAAAATACTATGTGGAAACAATTAATTTACAATGGAAGAGTCATCTTACAAAATATTTTTATAAGAATTTCTAAATTTTGAAGCCAATATACCCAGGATCATATGTTGCATTTCATCTCAAAATATTTTAGTGTGTTTTAAAATCCTGGGGTTTGAAAAGGTGATTATTATAAAATAAGTATAACATTTTCTTGGTAAAAATGCAAAGCAAAATTGAATAACCAATGTACTATTAGTGTACATCACCAGAAGGTTCAGGTTAAAGAACCAAAAAGGGGCTGAGAGTTACCATCAGAAGCTTTTGAAATGCAATGAGCAAACATTTGCATTGCTACAACATTATGTTTTTGTGTTATAAACACAAGGGGTACGCTCACTACTATTTCCATCTACCTTGTCTGAAGCTCTAGTTTCTTTTGATCAGGAAGACAAGCCTAATACAGTTGAGTAGAAAGGTTTTTCACAATGTGACAGGAAGAGCATTCTAAACCTGAGTCAGACGAAAGGCAGAAGAGTTTGAAACCAACTCTGACATCAGCAGCAGTTGCTCCCCTACTGTGTTTCCTTGTCAACATTTTGAAATTGGCCTACTAATAATGAAGCCTGACTTCGAAAGACTGTAATTTGGCTTGTAAGCAGGTTCTCTGCGGGGTAGAAATGCCCAAAGCAATTTCTGCACTTCTTCGGCCGTTGCTGGTTCTTTTTATTCTGCTGAGACATGGCGGTGTGAAAATGTTTCGTGCTCATCAGCAGAGGAACTGGTCCTCGTCTTCACTTTCTATATTTCAGCTGGGTGCTATTAGGCAAGTTATTTAATACTCGAAGCCTCAGTTTCCTAAATTGTTAAAACAAAATCCACTTTCAATTACCAAAGGAATAAAACAGGATAAGGAATAGGGCAAGAGGATGAAAAATAAATATTATTAGTATTAACCACTACCCTTGTTTTGTTGTTTTTATACGTTTCCAAGACTTGATGTTTCACTATCCCAAGAGATCATCATAATTTGCATTTAAAAAGATGTTCAGAGTTGTGGGGCTGAAGAGGCTAACTTAATAAACAGGATGATATGACTAAAGTATTTTTTAAGAAAGTATTTTAAAGCTGAATCCATAAAATTATACAGTGACAACAGTCTATTGGTCATGCAGTCTAAATACATACTGACAACTGAAGAGTCACAGCTACATTTCATTCATCAAATCACATAGACTCTTTAAGTAGAGTCTACATGCTTTCTGATTATGTGCTTTCTGACTATGGGCTTTCTGACTCACGCAAAAGTTTGTGTGTTATTCCACATTGTGTCAGAGAGCCGCTGTGTGAGGCAGATCCACACAGAACTTTAAGTTGTATCTGCTCCATAGACTCAGGCTACCATTCAAGACATTCAAATGGAAACTGTAGTAATTCCATGCTACAGAAACTGCTATTACAACATAAAACACACTTCAACTGCCAGACTGGCAGAAGAGTTGGTGTTAAGGAGAAAGATTAGACCCTGTCTTACAGAAGAGGAAATATTTCAGACATGTCCAATGAAGCCCTTCTTTGTAGCCTTTTTCCAAAATGAGCTGCAGTTGATTTCTGACTTAAGCAGAGGCAATTCTCCCTCAGGGTTTTCTTTCCCCCTTTGACACACTCGGGAATCTCAGGTGCTTATGCAGTATGAAAGCAAAGGGTTTACCCACCAACTTCTCCGGACAGAAGAGAGGCCTTTGCAATCCCATCAGCCTGACTTCCCTGTGCTTTCCATTACCAGATAAGGCCTGAACTGCCTAGAATGTGACAAAACCAGAAGTGTCTGCATCTTGTAATTAAAAGGGTAAAACCCTTCACACTTGGCTTCCTGTTTCATGCGAGTCGCCATTCTTTATGATGTTGACTGCTGCCATGGGAGAACCTCAGGTTTTCTCATCCTTGTTTGGGTCTGTGTAGTAGAAACCCAGTGTATTCTCTTTCGGTTTGGAAACAGGTTCATGCCATCCTCGGAGGTCACAGAGCTTGCCCACCTCTAGTTGTAAGTTACCTCAGCGCAGCGTGGTGTGCTCTGTGTGGCGAAACCGGCCGCCTCCGGCTACAATTAAGGTCTCCTCCCCCACAGCTGTGCTCCAAGGACAGCCAGTGTCTGACAGTCAACCTGGCAAGCAGAGCATCCTCTGTCAACGTTCTTTCAGATGAATAGATTAAAAATCTCAAATGTGAAATTTGCTTCAGTCAAGGCATGTAGTTGTAAAACCTGAACAATTTAGATACTTTTATAACTTATTATTTTGTGTGCTAATTTCTATATCTGTGAGACTAGATGTGAAAATTTGCAATGTGATCCTCTTCTTAACAGCTGATTTCTAAACCTGTATTTTAAATATAATATGCATGCCATGGGTGATACGTGTGTTTGTGCATGTGCATATCTTTGTCTACTTACACTCCTCAGATTTAGCAAATTTTAGGGGATTTGGCTCCTTTGATATTGTTAGTTTGACAACATTCATATAAATACAGTACAAATGTGAAACAATCCCCTTGAGCTGACCCATATTCCAGCTGCAGTTTTGAAACCCACTGCTCTTGACAAGCTTCCAGATTCATCTTAAAGGCAGTCCCGCCTCTGCAGCTGATTTGGATCATCAGCTGATTCCTGTTTCAAGTATTTTTCCAGTAAAGGGAATAACGTGGATGGCTGTGGTTTGTACTTCCCACATTGTTTCATTCTCTTGCCAGACAGAGTTGAGAATTGTCCAAAGAGGGTATCATATTCGCTTAGAGATTGCATTGCTTCAGGAAGAGTGTGGGTATGCTGGGACATGCAAGGGCTTTAGACATCCCAAGAGGGCACAGTGATGCAAAGAAGCAGGCAAACACATTCACACACTAACATTTCAGTGAGTGATGTTCAAATGGTTTGTCACTGTTCAGTTAGAAGTAAATAAGACGCCTACCTTGTGCCTCTTAAGTTGGTGCAAATTAAGGGTACTGATGATAGTTGATGCAATTAGTTGTGCCTTCCTAGTCCAAAACTTAAAAGAAAGCTAAAAGTAAATTAGTAAATTTACAATAGCAATGAACATGCTAGCTACTTCATACCCTCAACCTCCCTCCTGGAGGGTAGACGAGAATGGCAATTTAGACTATTACTATAAATGAAATTTTGAAGTGTTACTAAAAAAAGGGAAGAAATAGAAAAATTAAGGGGATACAACAAGCTGAGCTTTCAGAGTCTGGGATGGGAAATTATGTCAATGGGCCTTTGGGGCAAACTTCTTCCTATTAGTCCATGCAGGCTTGGCTCTAGGTGCTGGTTGGAAAACTTAAAGTTGAAATATGAAGGGCAGTGGGGAAGAGCTCTTATATCTGTATTTTGCTGTCTTCTGCCCTAATTTGCCAACATCTGCTGTGTGGTCCTTATGTAGGGGCTTTTAACTCTTACACTGATTCTATTTTCATGTCCTTCATTTTTTAGGGAACACTCCAGGAAACCATGATTTAGCTTTAAGTCCTGGCATGTTTTCTTGATATTACATCAAGAATATAACATTACATGTTAATCAACTTTATTCTATAGTTAGGTTTTTTTTTGTTTTGTTTTTTTACTGATTCCATGTATGGCTTCCATCAGGTTCTCTTTCCTTCTTATCCCTTAGGTGTTTCACATTGGGATTCTCTAGCATATGAAGGACTCATATTCTCAGCTGAACAGAAGAAATGCCCTTCATTCAACCTTGACATCTTTAATTTTCCACTCTCACACTTTTTTAAAAATCTCTTAGTCACACATTTGAAAAAAAAAATCTCCTAATGAAGATCTGCTCCTTGCCACATATTTTTACCCTTATTAAGCTGCTAGAAATGGTTGTCACTTAAAAGAATCCTAACAAGTTTCACCTGTGCTTTGATCTTTTGACGTAATATGAGGAGAATTAGTAGAAGAAACAGAAACAGAATAGATAGGTCCTATACAGGCATTCTGAGCTTTGCCACAGGTGAAGCCAATCTTCCATTCTCTAGAGCTATACTGTCTAGGGTGGGCACAGTAGACTCATGTAATTCTTGAGCAGTTGAGGTGTCTCTGATGCCATGAAGAAAGTGAAATTTTCCATTTCATCTTAATGGAAAAATTTAGCTTTTAGAAAAATAAATACTTGATTTAGTTATTAGAGCAACTTGAGTATTTCAATTTACCTTTTCAACTAGAAATCTTACAAAATCTACATTATTTTTATTATATTTGATTTAATAATTTATTAACATATTAAATATTTGTATCATTTAATGCAAACTCTGGAAAAAACAAAGTGAGAAGATGGTGTAGAACTTACCTTGAAACAATACCTGTGCTACAGCAATGACCTTGACGGTCAGGGTGAGAACTGTGAATGTGGCCGTGGGAAAAAGTTAAGGGTCTAATTTCCTTTCCACTTCCTTTGTATTTCCAATAATTCCTCAATTGAAATTTCGTACAGTGAGTTGCAGTTGGCTCGTGCTAGAATGGAGGGACCTGCCTGAAACACAGAATTCAGTCTTCCATGTTCAACAGCTTTAGTTGCCCTGGTTCTCGGCTAGCAACAATCTTTTGCATGTAAGAAAGGAGAAGACAGGAACTAAAGAGGGTGGTCAGCGGTTCAAAGCACCTGTTCTCTTGCAGAGCCCCAGAGACCAGTTCACAGTGCCCACAATAAGTCACTAACAATTACCTGCAACTCTGTCTTCAGCATATCTGAGGTCTTCTTTTGACCTCTTTGGTATTACACTCACCTGTATGTACCACAGATTCTAATTGGTCTTAATAATAAAAACCCAGAGTCAGTTATCAAAGGCAAAAGCTGAAAGATCAGAGGACAGCCACTACTTCTTGCCTCTGCTGAATCCTCAGACGAAAGGGGTGATCCTGTCTCTGAATTCTCAGACTGAATGCTCTCTCTACCAAACCTCAGGCTAACTTCTCTCTATGAAATTTCAGACTGAATCTGAGCGCCTGTCTCCTCCAGTCTTACATTCCTCTCCCTGCCCAGTCATGCCACCCCCGCCCGTCTCCACCTTCCTAGTTCTGAGCTTAAAAATGTGTCACCCCAAGTGCTGAGATCACTTTTGTGTGAGCTCTGTTTCTTTTAGACAGATTCAATCTTGTGGTGGCCTTGAACTCACAGAGATCCATCTGCCTCCCTAGTGCTGGGATTAAAGCTATGTGCCACCACTGTCTGGCCACTATAGTTAATTAGAAGCTTATCTCTGCACTCTGATCTTCATACAAGCTTTATTTGTTAGATCACAAACAAAATATCACTACAGATGTATACACACACATAGACATGCACAAATAAAAGAAAAATAAATCTTTTTAATGTGATAATAAGCATTTAATGAATACAATTTTAGCTTCTAAAGTCTGAAGTTTAGCATTCTAACTATATATAGGATTTAAATGCAGCAGTTCAACAACCCTATCATATATANAGTGAATACTATTAGATTTTTCTGAGGGTTAATGAGATAATATGTAGAAAACTTTTTTGTAGCATTTGATATGTTGAGACATCTTAACAGTTGTGAATCTTCTGGGTTCATAAGGTAAATATCCATAGAAAATGAGTTTGTTTTGTTGTTGTTGTTTGTTTTTTGTTTTGTTTTGTTTTGTTTTGCTTTGAGACAGAGCCTTGTTTGCATCCGTAGGTTTTCTGGAGCTTGTGATTCTCTTGCCTTTGCCTCCCAGTGGTTAGGATTACATGGTATGTGCTACTATGCCTGGTGATTAATATGCTTTCAAATCTTGAAACTCTGTAGTTATTTGGTGAAGAACGGTTCTTATTTTCTTACTGTAAATGAGAAGATAGAAGTTCAAGGTCAATGTAAATTAATTTTCCTTATCTAACTACACTGGATGGATTGCTCCAACTGCCTGAATAAGGCAAGAATACAAGCCATTTCTGAGCCTTGTGTTAGACTGCAGGCCCTTTCTCTGCCTGTGTCTACTTTTGTAAAAATAAGAATCATTATTCGTACACATTTATTTCATGAATTGGTGTTTGTGAACACTTAGAAGAATGGTGTAATATTAATATTATGAAGGGCTATATATGATTTGTTAAATAAAATTCTAAATTTTCTTTTTATTTCTGAATCAAACAGAAAATCAGGATTGCCTTGGTTCTTGCTAAATATTTCCGCAGCCTAGTTTTTTACAGGTTCTCTGGAATTAAAGCTACATATCATTCCACTACAGCTCCTGCATGGTTGATGTTCCCTTGTGCAGCAACACAATAATAGTATTTTTCCCTTTTCTTTTCTTTCATTTTTTCCATTTCCTTTGGTCCTTGAGCAGTAGCAGCCTTTTGTAGAGCACTGTAACCCTGGGACCAGATGTCGTTCTTCTTTTTTGTTTGTTTTTGTTTTTGCTTTTTTTTTCTGGAAAATGCCATCCTTCCCCTAGAGTTGGAAATCTTACTCCACATGAATGACAAGTAACATGTTCTCCTCTGCCAAATGCACTATTTTCCTTTGGCTGGGCATCTGGGCTTGATACCAGTTTTCATTTCACTTGAGAAACATGGTGTCAGTCAAGACAGTATTGCTTGGTGAGATAAGTGGGCAGAGAGCAAAAGAACATTTTGAGTGCCAATTCGCGTCGCTTGGAGTATACCTATGCTGTGAAAGTTAGCAGAGAGATTCCAGCTCTTCTTTTCTGTCTGGGGTGATGTGACATGTGGCATCAAATGTTAAGGTGACTTTTATCACAGGCCAGATCTGTGGTCTGTATATTCAGTCAGGGCCGCCCCATAAGGGGTATCAGTTACTTTTCTGCAACAAACTAACTGACAACAGCAACCTAAGGAAGGAGGATAATTTTAGCTCACAGCTACAGGGTAGGGACCACCATGGTGGGGAAGGCATAGTTGAGAAACTCGAAGTGGCTGCTCAGTTTATATCCACACCCAGGAATCAGACAGAGGTACAGGTTATTTCTCAGTTTGCTTTCCCATTTCCTCCCTTTTCTTGTCTTTTTTCCCCGGGACCAAAAGCTGTGAAAGCATCTGTAATCATGTTTTAATCAATGAAAATGCAAAGTGTTAAAAGCAAATGATACCATCAGGCCACTGAAGTAATGCTGATAGGACCCATCTCAAAACTCACTGTGCGATTGGAGAATATTCAGGCTATACTAGATTCAAAACCACAAATAGTGATAAGGGCAGCAGGTCCCTTACTTCTGCTCATGATCTTTTTGTTTTCTCCTCTAACATCTAAGTCCCATTTCATTTTCACCACATCAAAGTGTCTGGTTTAAAAGTAAGCCTTGCATTTGGAGCTCCCTTTGCTTGAGTTTGACTGGAATTCTTACCCAGTAGGGTAAAATTGCAGAGAATCATAGCTTTTCTGCTGTGTTTGCTTCAGGTTTAGGGGGAGGAAAAGGTTCATTGTTATTCATATGACTGTTAATGATACTATGAAGAAAATGGGTTATAACATGGCCCTCAATGATCAATATGTACAACTGCTCCTTAAAGCACCACAGTATGTTAGATGAAGTGGTTAAAACTGTGTTTCTACAACAAGGCATGCGTAGACCAGCCACAAATAACACAAACGGCGTGATACAGGAGCTTTAGGGAATGGGCATCTCTTACTTTAAATTTTAATTTAAAAATTAAGGAATTAAGACAATTTAGAAACAATGTAAAACCTTTTCATACTGAAGAAAATAGTATCTTACCCTAGAAGCTATGATAATGAATTATAATTCCATGATAATGAATGGAAGCTTTCAAGACACTATCTAAACTCCAGAGAAACCAAGTAGACTGTTTTCTTTGGTGGGTAGACTTGCTTGGGCCTCATTTGGTTCCTCAGTGGACAAACTCGGGGATAAAAATAAAATAATGATGTGCAGCTTAAAGAGAAAAGATAAATTTGAGCCCAGTCTCTGTTGATCTAGTGTTTTAGCTACTGAATAAACATCTTAATTTCTTTGACACTCAGTTTCTGTGTCTGGAATATGGTGGATTATATATTTCCTCTATTTTTTAAGATTTGTTTCTAATATGTGTGTTATGTGTGAGTATGTTGTGTGTGTGTGTGTG
>LOEQ01005226.1:31270-43564 GCA_001685075.1 Bramus lutescens
GCCTGGATTGCTGCAGGAGCCTCAGAGGCCACCCTAACTGACAATTCACAGGGAGCTATCTATCCCACCCTTGGCAATGGGACTTCCATTAATAACCTTATGGCATCTGGGAGTGGTTTTATTCATCTATTCAGTGTACCACTGGTTAAACTCTTCATTTTTTAAAACTAACCTACAAAGTAGCAGGTTTCCATTTGGCTTTTTTTAAATACACACTTAGTTTTAATTGATCTTCTCTTCAACTACCTCCTTTCCCATCTCCTGTTCCTACCTTGGTCAAACGGTTTCACCCCCAGAATTCCCCTTTACACTTTCATATCTTATGTGTCAGTACTATAACCCCCTCACTTTAAAACCTCTTATGGTGCTGCTTCCTCATGGACTCTTTTTATTTTTATCGGCTTCCAAACCCACATAAATACACAGACATAAAAATTAGAAGCTGGGATCCACATATGAGAAGAAAATGTGGCATTTATCCTTTCGATTTTGGGTAACCTCACTTAAGACAGGAATTTCCAGTTCCATCCATTTCCTTGCAAATAGCATGATTTAGTTTTTCCTTATGGCCTCTTAGGGTTATAATCACTTCAACTACAAATAAGAATGCTTGATCTTCTTTCATTTAGATTTGAATCTTTTTGATTGACTTCTTCTTACTCCTAAAATTAAGACTTCCAGGATTCTACTGAATGAGAATGGAGACATTGCACACACTTGTCTCACTCCTGATTTTACTGGAAATGCTTTGAGATTTGGCTGGAGGCGTGACATATGTATTGTGAGATATGTTCCTTATAGCCCCCCATTTTTTTTTATTTTTGAGACAGGGTTTCTCTGCAGCTTTTGGTGCCTGTCCTGGAACTAGCTCTTGTAGACCAGGCTGGCCTTGAACTCACAGAGATCCGCCTGCCTATGCCTCCTGAGTGCTGGGATTAAAGGTGTGTGATACCACCACCCGGCTCCTTTATAATTTTTTGATGAAAATAGGTTGGGTTGTGCCAAAAGTCTTCTCTGCATCTATTGAGATGATCATATGATCATTTATTTATTTTTAAATAAGTTTTAGTTAGAATATAATTATATCACTTTCCCCTTTCCCTTTCTTCCACCCAGTCCCTCCTATGTCCCCTCCTCTCATCCCCTCCCTTGTTCTATTCATATTCATATATATGTATATATATTGTGTTACATGGCTATTGATTTCATTATGTGTGTGTGTATACATGCATGCACAAAAGTATACATATAGCTTGATGAGTTCATTTTTGTTGTTTGTTGTATAAAGATTTCAGGAATGACCATTTCCTTTGTTTTTTTTTGTTTGTTTTTGTTTTTACATCCCAACTAAAGGTTCCCCTCCCTCCCCTCTTCCCAGTTCCTCACCCCTACCTCCCTGCTGTAGGAGTCCACTTGTTGTAGTGTGTTCCCAGCTGCCTGGACTCCTGAAATAGCCACACAGAAACTATATTGTTTGTAATATTGTTTGGCTAATAGCTTAAGCATATCCCTGGCTAGCTCTTATATCCTAAACTAAGCCAACTCTATTAATCTGTGTATTGCCTCATGGCTGTGGCTTACCAGCAAAGTTTCTGCATGTCTGTCTTTGGCAGTGGCTCCATGGCTTCTTACTGACTCTACCTTCTTTCTCTCAGCAGTCAGTTTAGTTTTCCCCGCCTAGCTCTATTCTGCTAAGCCACTGGCCAAAACAGTTTCTTTATTCACTAGCCAAAAAAAGCAACACATAGAAAGAAGGACTTCCCACATTATCTCCCTTTTTCTATCTAAATGAAAATAAAGGTTTTAATTTTAATATAGTAAAATTACATATAACAAAACAGGTATCAACCAAGAATTAGTTACAATATTTATATCTACTTTATTATCATAACTAAGGAAAAAACTATAATTATAACTACCTATTCAACTCCATCAAAGACCCCAAAAGGATGTAATATTACCTAAGTAAACAGGAAGCACATTGTAAGTGACTTAACAGAGACATATTGCTGCCTGGACAGTCACCCAAAGTTCTTTGGTAACATTGTGGGCACCCATCTTCATCCTACAGGCCCATATTATCTGGCAGACTTCTTCATGAAGCAGGAAATTTCAAAGACAGTTCTACCTACATTGGCAGTTTGTCAGTCACTTTCTTCTGTGTCCTTCAGAATGTCTAGCAGACTCTTTCATGAAACAGGAACCCTGAAAGACCATCTCACCTTTAAGCAAGTCCAGCAGTCATTTCTCTGTGGGTCTGCATGTCCAGCTCACACAGCATAACATCAAGCAGTTCAGGCAAGAACAGTTTCTTGCCCAAATGACTAGCAAGCTCCATAAGGAGTCTTTTCAATGCCCATCTTCCTCTTGAAATAGATTGGTGCTGTCAGTAGCAGATGTGTCTCATGTCATGGAAAATCTAAGTTCTTAAAACATTTTAAATGCCATATTCTGTTAGTCTTTGAGCAGTTTGAAGAATAACTATCCATCTGAAATACATCTCTTAACATCTAGAAAACCTAACTAACATGATGACAAGCTTGACTATTATAGATGACTATCTATTAACCTGTATTTCTTAATTGTCCATTGCATTTTTAATGAGCTGTACAAACACAATACCTTAATCAAGAGGAGAAATATACATATAATTAAGTTGACCTTACATTTGTATCAATAAACCAAGATCCATACCAATGCAAATCTCTATAGCACCTCCCCTCTTCCCCTACCCCTTCCACTCCTCCTCCACTACTTTTCTTCAGATATAGGTAGGTAAGGAATGACCATTTTGTATTGGGCAATCAATCATGGGCCTCGAGAAGAGGCTAATTCTCCTCCCTAGACATCACTAGTTACCTATAGTTCTTTGTCTAGTGGTGAGACCCTGTGAGATGTTCCCACACTCTGTGTTACATGCCTGTTGATATCATTACTTTCTGGGTCTTGTTTATGCAGCCATTTCTAGGAGAGGGTCTCACAACAGACTTTCTTGTATTCTGGCTGTTGTAGTCTTGTGGTTCTCTCTTTTGGAATGTTCCCCAAGCCACAGATGCAGGAGTTGTTCTCTGAATCATGTCCAACTGTGGTAATGAATTAAGGGTTTGTGGTAGTTTGAACGAAAATGGCCCCCAAAGGAAGTGACACTCTTAGGAGGTGTGGCCTGGTTGGAGAAAATGTGTCACTATGGAGGCGGGCTTTGAGGTCTCATATATGCTTAAGTCATGCTCAGTATTTCAGACCACTTCTGGTTGCCTGCAAGTCAAGATGTAGAATACTCAGCTATTTCTCTAGCACCATGCCTTCTTGCATGCCACTATGACACACCATGATGATCTTGGACTAAACCTCTGAAAATATAAGCTACTCCTTTATAAGAGTTGTGGTCATGGTGTCTCTTTACAGCAATAGAAACCTTAACTAAGATGGAGTCTAAATTTCTCGGTAACAGAAATAAATTGACTTAAAGAAAACTTCAAAAATATTCATTATCCTTATTAATTAGGAAAATGAAAGTTAAGACAACTTTGAAATTTCATCTCATGACAGGCAGAATGGCTAGGATCAACAAAACAACTGAAAACAAACACAAGGCTGTGGGGGCAAGGAACCCTCATTCGCTGTTAGTGGGACTGCAAACTGGTGTGGCCTTCCAGAAATCAGTACGGAAATTTCTCAAAGATTAAAAGTAAACCTACCATATGGCGCAGTCAGACACTCTTTGTCATATGCCCACAGGACACACATCCCACTCCACAGATACTTGATCAATCATGTTTATTGGTGCTGCATTCCTTTTCTTCTTTGTATACTTTAGATATTAACTATCCGACTGAGGGATAACAAGTAAAGATTCTCTCCCATTGTGGGAAAGTCCCTTTCACTTGATTGATTGTTTCTTGTGCAGAAGCCTTTTTATGAGGTCTCATCTGTCAATTATTGCTTTCAATTCCTGGGGAAAATGGAGCCCTGCTAGGAAGCTTTCTCTACACCTGTATCCTGTAGGGCACTGCTTATGCTTTCTCCTACCAATGTAGCATTTTGGGTGTCAAAGTGAGGTCTTTGATCCACTTGGTGATACTTTTTGTGTAGTTTGGTAGATAAAGGTCTAATTTCATTCTTCCACATGGGGACACCCATTTTCCCAGTCCCATTTAATGAAAATGTTTTCTTTCTTCTCTATATGTTTTTGGTCTCCTTGCCAAATACCAGATGTTTTAATCATGCATGCTGTGGTTGAGTCTTTTTTTCCATTGGGCTACAAGTCTACTTTTGCTCCACTGTCATATAGTTTTTATTACTGTAGCTCTGTAGTATATTTTGAAGTCTTGAGTTGCAATCCCTCCAGTATTATTCTTTTGCTCAGGATTGCTTCAGTTATCTGTGTTCTTTTCTGCTTCTTTATGAGTTTTATGATTTTTTTCAATTTCTGTGAAGAATATTGTCACTATTTTGATTGGGGTTCCATTGACTCTGTAAATTCCATTTGGTTTAATGATCATTTTCACAGTATTATTCTACCAACTAATTAATTCTAATTAATATCAATTAATTCTACCTTGAACACAGGGTGTCTTTCCAATTCCTAGTGTTTTCTCAATCTCTTCCTAGAGAGATTTGAAATTTTCATTACAGAAGGTTTTCACTCTCTGACAGATTTATTTCAAAGCAGTTTATTGTTTTCAATGATAATGTAAGTGGGAGTGTTTTCATGGCATCTTTCTTAGTGTGTTTTTTGTTAGCACATATAAACTCTATGGATTTTTGTATGTTGATTCTGTACCCTGACATCTATTTTAAGTTATTGGTAGGTTCTGGATGTTTTCTGGTGGCATTTTTGAGATACCTTATGTATAATATCATATCTAGTGTGACTTCTCCTTTCCTTATTTATACCCCTTTAATTTCCTCCTCTTGTCTTATTACTTCAGTTAGTGCTTCCAGCACTATAGTGAAAAGAAGGGGAGAATCCTGCCTCACTCCTGACTTTAATGGAATCCCTTTGGGTTTTTCTTCATTTAGTCTAATGTTGGCTGTGAGTTTGTCATATATGGCCTTTAATATGATGA
Source organism: Bramus lutescens (assembly GCA_001685075.1). Lineage (NCBI taxonomy): Eukaryota > Metazoa > Chordata > Mammalia > Rodentia > Cricetidae > Bramus > Bramus lutescens. Next base: position 36,340 of record LOEQ01005226.1, read on the forward strand.
CATATGTTCTCTCCAGCCCTACTCTCTCTACTCTCTCTAAGCTTTTTTTTTTTTTGAGACAGGATTTCTCTGTAGCTTTGGAGCTGTCCTGAAACTTACTCTGTAGTCCAGACTGGCCTCAAACTCACAGAGATCCACCTGCCTCTACCTCCCAAGAGCTGGAATTAAAAGCATATGCCACCACTGCCTAGCTCTCTGTAAGAGTTTTATCATGAAGGCATGTTAGATTTTTGTCAAAGGATTTTTTTCATCTATTGAGATGATCATGTGATTTTTTAAAAAGTCCATTTACATAGTTTATTGACTTATGTATGTTGAACCATCCCTACTTTTCTAAGATAAAGTCATGATAGATGAACAACTTGATATGTGCTTGTATTCTGTTTGCTCGTATTTTATTAAGGATTTTTTGTCTATGGTCATTGTAGTGGTATCCTTACCTGGTTTGTGTATTAGAATAATACTTAGTACTGGCTTCATAGGACAAGTTTGGAAGTGATTGTTGTATTTCTAGTTTTGAATAATTTAAGAAATACTGGTTGTAATTCTTCCTTGAAAGTTTGATAGAGTTCTGCTCTGAAGCCTGGGATTCTCAGCTGGGAGGCTTCTTACTGCTGCTTCTTTCTCTTCCTTTGTCATTGGTTTGTTTAGGTTGTCTGTCTCTTCTTGGTTTTACATCAGTAGTTTGGATGAATCATGAATTTATTCATTTCTTTTAGATTTTCCCAACAGAATGGAGTTCAGATTTTGACTTGTTTGTTATGGTTTTTTGAGACAGGGTTTTTCTGTGTATCTCTGGCTGTCCTGGAACTCTCTCAATAGACCAGGCTGGCCTCGAACTCAGAAATTCAGCTGCCTCTGCCTCCAATTGCTGGGATTAAAGGTGTGCACTGCCTGGATGGAGTTTAGAATTTTTTTTATTAAAAATTTTACTTTTCATTTTACATACCAGTCCCAGTTTCCCCTCCCTCCCCTTCTCTTGTCCTCCCATCTCCTTCCTTTCTAACCCCCATTCCACTCCTCAGAGGGGGTAAGGCCTTACTTGGGGAGTCAACAAGGTCTGGCATATCAACTTGAGGCAGGACCAAGCCCCTGCCTTGTGTATCAAGGCTGAGCAAGGTATCCCACCAAAGGGAATGGGCTCCAAAAAGTCACTTTATGTACCTGGGATAGGTCTTGAGCCACTGCCAGCCCCTCCAAACAGATCAAGTCACATAACTGTCACCCATACTCAGAGGGTCTAGTTTGGCCCCATGCAGGTCCCTAGCTGTCAGTCCATAGTCCTTGAGCTCCCACTAGCTCAGGTCAGCTGTCTCTGTGGTTTTCCCCATCATGATCTTGACCCCTCTTGCTCATCCGATCCCTCCTCCCTCTCTTCAGCTGAACTCCAGGAGCTCAGACAAGTTCTTGGCTGTTGGTCACTGCATCTGCTTCCATCAGTTACTGGATGTAGGTTTTATGATGACAATTAGGGTAGTCATTAATCTAATCAAAGGGAAGGCCCTTTCAGACATCCTCTTCACTATTGCTAGGAGTCTTAGTTGAGGTCATCCTTGTGGATTCCTGAGAATTTCTCTAACACCGGAGTTCTCCCTTAACCCATAATAATTTCCTCTACCAAAATATCTCTTTCACTGCTCTCCCCCTTTGACCCTCCCCCAGCTCAGTCTTCTGGATCCCTCATGTTCCCTTCCACCATCTCCTCCCTTCCACCCCTCCCCAATTTACCCAGGAGATCTTAATCATTTTCCGTCCTAGGACCCCCCCATGTGTGTCCCTCTGAGTTCAGATATTTAAAGTATTCTTTTATAATTTTCAAAATTTCTTTGGTGTCTGCTGTAATGTTTCCTTGCTCATCTCTGCTTCTGTTAAACTGGTCCATTTCTATCTTTCTTTTGTTTGGCTGGGCCAAGGAACTGTTGATGTTATATTTTCAAAGAACCAGCTCTTAGATTCTTTTCTTTTGGTGTTACTTTCTATGTTTGTATTAATTACTTTCTGTTTTATTATTTCTCTGTCTACTAAGTTTGGTTTGTTCTTGTTTCTCCAGATTTTTGAGTTGCATCATTAAGTCATTTATTTGTGATCTTCATGATTTTTTAAGTATAGGAACTTGGAGCAATGGACTTCCCTCTTAGAACCAGGCTTTCTTGCATTGTGCTTTCACTTTCATTTAGTTCCAGGAATATTTTTATTTTATTTTTAAACCTAGTCATCCTTCAGTAATGACTTGTTTGATTTCCACGAGTTTGTGTATTTACTAGAGATTTTTTCTATTAGTTTTAAGTTTCATTGCATAAACATGATACATAAATAGCATACATGGATTTATTTCAAATCTGCTGTATTTTTAAGGTTGGTTTGTGTGTGCACACGCGCACGTGTGTATGTGTGTTATCCTAGCATGTGACCTGTTTTAGGACATTTCCATGTGCTGCCAAGTAGAATGTATATCCTGTGATATTTTGGTGAAATAGCCTGTCGATATCTGTTAAGGGCTGGGAATCTCTTCAAATACCAGGGCTGGCCCAGTAACGATCTGCATGAGGCAATAAGGAAATCTGGTTCAATGAAACTCCATAGACGGTGTTGGTTCAAACTTGTAGAGCCTGACACAGGCAGTTTATTTTTGGCATATTTAAACACAGCACAATTTGGGAAGATGTTCCCTGATGAATATTTGTTCAACTCTGTACAACAAAGCGTAAGACATGTTTACACTCAAACTTTTTACAGAGTCCCTGTGGCCTCTTCTGTTAAGATGGGTTCTGTTGACTCAGAAACAATGCTCAAGCTAAGGGTCTATGGAGAATGAGATAAACAAAAAAACCTGTGGGAATCAGGTGTGGCCTGGCTCTATAGACAAAAGTTGCTTCAGCTGTTGTAAAGTACAAGTGACATCTTCCATAAAGATGGGTTTTATTGAGCAAGAAGCAGTGTCAAGATAAAGGTCTAGGGAGGAAGAGTCTGGGATAAACAAAATAGCCTGCAGCCTGGTCCTACAGAAAGCACCGGTCCCCAGGCTATTCACTACATCCATGCTCAGCTTTCCAGGTGGAAAGCAGGGATCCCGCTCCTCCATTAAGTGAACAACCCAGCACGTTTAGCATCCGTCTTCTCCCTAGGGCTTATCTCTGAGAACAAGGATCTTGTGCCTTCTCTAGCAGCTAAGTCCATTTTAGTGTAAGTTTTCATTTAATTCTTAGATTTCTCTGTTTGTTTTTTGTTCAGATGACCTATCTATTGGAAGGGGGGGTGTGGAAACTGACAAAAATTATTGGATTTGTGTTAATCTGTGTTTTTAATTCCATTATTAGAACTTAGGGTGAGTTGTTCCGGCACCACTGGCTCTGTGTAGAGAAAGAGCCACGGGAAGATAAATGGTCAGATACGTGTGCTCATTTCCCTGAAGGCTGTGGTGCTGAAATTCTCAGTTTCTCGCTGGCTATTGACTTCATCTGTGCTGTCCTGTTTTATGTTGTTAATTTTGAAAGTTGAATATCAGTGTTATTCTGTTTTTTGCAGAAGGCCACGGTTTTATTTACTTCTTTGAAATCTCAATAATTTTACTTGAACATGTGTCCAATATTCTAGCTCAGTAATGGTGCCATTCCTCTCTTCTGTTTCCCTCCACACAGCTCCTTTGTATAGTTGCTTCCATTTCTGCTGCGTGTTGGGCTCTTCAGTTTATTTTAATAATTTAATTTCCTCAGTTATTTTAAAACCTTTCTTCAGTGACCAGAATTATGTTTTCATTTATTTCTGTTTTTCCTTGGCATCTCATGAATTTATTATTTATTTCTGAGAAATTGTATTCTGTGAGTCACCCCTGAGGTCCATTACTGTTTTTCTTGCCCATTACTTACTATTCCATCTTTGGTTTCCGACTTCAAGCGTGTTTAGCTTATTCTAAAGTGTGGGCTCTCAGTCCCTCTGCGCTACGGTTGAGGACAGAGGGAACTCTTCCCCGCTGTCCCCTTAAGCATGACATTTCACTGCCTGACCCTCCATGTTTTCTTAACCTCTGAAACATAAAGAAGTGTTTCTGTTCTCTTAGCATTTTTCTTGAAGAGAATTTCATACAATATATTCTGATCATGCCCCAACACCCTATGATCCTTCCATCTTCCCACCCACACAACTCTTTGCCCTTTTCTTCTCTTTCTAAAATTTAGATCTAAAAATCTATAGAGCACACAAAGATTTAAGTTCCATTCTCAAACAAATAAGTGAATCAATAAATGGACAAACAAAATGAGTAGGCACATGGCAAAAATATATATACATATGAAAAAATTTTACTTTACTAGCCGTTATGAAAATCTAAATAAAACACTCCATTAACATTCTATCTCACTCCAATCAGAATGGCTAGTGTCAACACAAAACCACAGGCTGGGGCACTAGTGCAGTTGGGAAAGTGCTTGTTTTGTAAGCATGAGGGTCTAAGCTTAATCCTCAGAACCCATTAAAAATAAAAAGCCCGATGTGGTAAAGTACACTTCCAATCCTAGCACTAGGGCAGGTCTGTCCTGCTTGGTGTGTTTCAGGCCAGTGAGAGGTGTCAGAAACAGCTGGGGGTGGGCAGTGTCTGTCCTCTGACCTCCACACAATGGCACATGTAACCTACACACACACACACACACACACACACACACAAACACACACACACACGCGCATGAGAGAGCAGAAAGGTCACTATTTGGAAAGGGAAAAGTCAATAGCAGGAGGATGGGACAAGCAAGGGCACTGCACATCCAGCATAGCTGTAGCACCTGACAGACTTGAATGGAATGCCATCATGAAGCCATGGCTCTCTCCAGTAAGTACAGAATCCCTATAGAAATGAGGGGACTAGAGGGGAGACTCCGAGAGCCCTTCCTGCTGTCTGCCATCGCCCTTCTTTGCATGTCCCCTCTGGCACCTCCTTCTGCACTTGGAGGTGATGTGTTTTAGGGTGATGGGGACATTGGAGGGGGGTGTTTTAGGGTGGTGGGGACATTGGAGGTGGGGTGTTTTAGGGTGGTGGGGATATTGGAAGTGAGGTGTTTTAGGCTCGTGGGGACACAGGTGAGCACTGCTTTCTAACTGTTGTACAGCTTTGAAGTTTCCTATCTTCAAATGATGAGGAAAGCAAGTGTCATAGTGTATTTTCTGTTGGCGAATGATATGGAAATACTGGGGTCTCTTAGAATGTAATAGGCCCCTTCTTAGCTCTGCTGTGTTTGGTTCAGGGAGCTAGGATCCTGGTATTCAATGGCCACCAATGTTGACCCAAGCCAGAGACTTCTGGGTTCTGTCTCATAAACTCAAAGAATGAAATTCACTGGCTACAAAGGGTGAGATTTAGAAGGATGTAATTTTAAAAAGAGAGAGAGAAAAAAGCAACATTCATGTACAGCAAAAGGGGCACAGGAATGGGACAGCACTGAGCCTCACTGTTGAGTTAATACAGCTTCAGTGGATGGACTAGGGGAGGGGGGATGAGCTGTGCCCCAGACATCAGGAATGCCTAGGGTAGCCATCACATCCTCGGGATGGTTTCCAGAAAGGGGCACTCTTTCAGGGTAAAGTAATAAGGAAAAACCAGACCACTACCCCCTTCCTAGCTTTTCCAGCCTCTGACCATGGTGGGAAACGGACATTTTTGACCTAGACACCACTTCTGATATTTCTGGCCTTCCACAATAGGATGAGGTTAGAGAGCTTCTCAAGGACATTCCTGGTTTTTATCCAAGAAACTGGTGCCACCTTTGTGGAGTCTTTTAGCCCTAAACTGCCTCACCAGTTTCTATCCCATTCCCTTATCAATAATTACTGAAGGTGGACAGATACTTATAATGAATCGAAGTTGATTTGGTTCAGGGTTTTGGAGGCTGAAAGTTCAAGATAGAAATACTGTACAGTGGTCAGGTACAGCGTGTGAGAGGAAGCAGGACTGGAACAAACCCCCTGCCTTGAAATGACTTCAATTCACTCTGAGCATGGAGAGCGCCAATAGCCTAAATGCTTCCCAAAGGTCCATCCGCCAACACCGCGTCCGGCGTTAAACTTTCAGCACATGACCTGTGAGGGACACGCTGAAACCACAGCAGACGCGTTCTTTGTTCGTCTCTTCTTGGTTTTCTTGTCTTTTGGGGAGAAAGTTTTGGGACAAAAGAGACGTACGCTGTACTGTGTTGCCAGTTTATAAAACGAAACCCCTGTGAGCCAGTCAACAAACACTGCGCTGCTCTACTGTGGTGGCCACAAACCAGATCAATGGGCATTTCATGGTGCCTGTGCTCGCCGTAAGGGCTGTGAATGGGAGCGAGGAGTCAGTCTGGATTTCCAGGTCTTTTCCTTTGCAATCTGATCTTGGTTTGTCCCCAGACATGTCCCTGGGAATGGGGTTGGCAATTCACTAAAAAAAAAAAAAGACCTGAATATCACTTACCAGAAAGTGGAGATCAGCAAGTAACTTCTTGTATGCGTCCTGATCTGCCTCAACCCATCTCCACCCCCTAAACTGCCCCAGGTGGGACTGAACTGCACCTTCTCTAGGAGCTGGGGTTTGAGCTGCCTCAGGACCTCCATTGTCACCCCTCAGTCCTTGTGACCTCTACAGCTGAGTTACCTGAAATGTTCTGATAGGGCTGCATCTAGAGCAGAAACATCTTTTCTGGGTTGACTCTCCTTATATCCCGATGTGGTTGAAGGATCCGCCTCTCTGTCCCGACAGCCAATCAGCACAGGCTTGTATCTTGTCTTCTGGGCATCTTCTTCAAGGCCATGCCTATTATTGCAGACTAGGCTCACCTGGGCCTACAGCTATAGCCTAGGCACCTGTTTTCCTTCAGGCTCAATCCTGAGACGTGACAACACAGGGGGACTTGGAGTCCCCCTGGGGGTTCTTAGTTTCATTGATAAAAGAATTTAAGAGTGGACTCAATGGAACCTCAGGGCAGTTTAAAGGAAAGATTGGGAAGTACGCAAGCTGCCACATGCTGGGGAAAGGAGCTTTACAGAGAAAGAGAAGGAAGCCCAGAATGTTGAGTTTTCAATGTCTGGTGTGGGAAGCATACCCAGAAAGGAGATAAATTGAAGAATAGGAAAAGTTAAACCTTTCTGAAGAAAATTGGTCAGATTTAAAGGCTGCAAGGCTGCAGCCCGGATGCCCTGCTGTAAGACTGCATCCTGGATGGTGGCCCAGATGCCCTGCTGCAAGGCTGCATCCCAGATGCCC
>LOEQ01005226.1:43574-63103 GCA_001685075.1 Bramus lutescens
CAGGCTACTGCACTAGAGGCGGTGATCCTGCGAAGAAAGAAGCACATTCTCTCATTAAAGAACTAACTATTCTGCGTACCTCTTTAGCATGGCTTAAGGCGAGCCACCTTCCTAGGGGTGGCCCTTTAGCTGAGAGGGTAACCTGGCCCAACTGGAGGACAGTGTCTTTTCTCTTGACTGGCAGTTTTTCCTACTCTTAACACTTCTCCATTAGAAGAGGTAACCCAAAAATCATTTAGGAACCAGGTAAGAAGAGATCAGAGTACCAAACTCGTTTGGCCTTGTTGACTGCTATGAGGGCTCAAGGATATTTTTGGGTTTATCCGAGAAAGAAACTTTGCCTTGGGGTCTTTTTGCTCTAAACTATCCAGCCAATTCAATTTCTATTCCATTCCCAGTATGATCCATTGCGTTTGGTGTTGTTCCAACAGGCTTATCTTTTTCAAGACTCCACGCCTCATGGGACCTACATGCTGCCTTGGTGTCACGCTGATGTGCAATGGGAGGGCAGGATGAGGGTTTAAGCTTGTCTGAGTGTGTCATGTTAAATTTTAATGTTTTTCTTGCTAATGGCCACCGAACCACACTCATCATTTCTAAAGACTATTCTTGTTAAAAGGTTGAGACCCAGTTCTAGCACATGGAGGAATTTCTGTGTTCCGTGTTGTTTTAATGAAGAAAAGAAAAGTTTTACAAGGGCTAGCCCATGAAATATTCATGCGGACGACTTCCAGAATGAGAAGATAGTTCTGATATGTAAGAAGCACTCTGCCAACATTAAAGATTAATTCCAAATAACAAGAGAGCGGAACAGAGTGGCGAGATGCAAACGATTTTTCCAGAGTTAGAGTCATGACTTGGACTTCCATGCAGAGCTCGCCTGAGCCATAGCAGTCTCTAAAGGGCTTCTCTATCCACCCACCCTTTTTGTCCTGGAAGGCCAGCATCTTGGGGAAATCTCTGGGATTTTTGTTTGTTTTTTAGCTTCATTTCTCTGTAATGGAAAGTGCCCCTTACAGAGCAGACAGGACTAGAGACTTTCTGAATCCGCGCTTCAGTCTCCCAGGGTAGTTTTCTGAGCCGGGCTCCTTTTGTAGCCAGGACAATGGGACCTGTTGGGGAAGCACATGGAACCTGGGGTCACCATTCAGGTAGAAGGAGAGGACAGCTAATACACAAAGAAAGAAGCGACTGACTCCTAAATGACCTCCGTGCTTACACAGGGGTCCGGATGCAGGATGTGTGGTCCCTTACCAGCGGTGAGGAGCATGGTGTTTATAGGAAGAGAGACTCTGGAGAACTCTGCCTTGCGGTTATAATACCAGCTCATTGTGACTCAGTTTACCAATCAGGCTTTACAGTGCAGGAAGAGGGAGGAGGGTAGGAGAGCAGCCATTGCCATGCGTTCTCCCTGTGTCATTGGTGTAGAGATGCTCTCTCTATTTCTTTTTTTGATTTCTTCTTGTTTAGAAGTCACCAAAGAGGCCCCAGCTTCAATGGCCCCTCTACTAGGTGACCCCTGAGTGCTCCCAACTGTAAAGAAGTATTATAGTTGTGAGTCTCTGCAGATGACCACACACACACACACACACACACACACACACACACACCTTTGTTTCTTTTCAAAAGAAAGAGAAGGAGACCAATTTATTAAGTGGTCTGGAAAGAGGTGGTAATGTCTGTCCAGTTATTTATTTAAATTAAGCTTTCATACAGAGAAGCGTTAATATTTCAGGGAAGCTAGAGACTCAGTTGCTAATCAGTGGAGGAAACTTGGGTGCCTCATGGATGGGGGAGTTTCAAGTGCACCTGCATTGTGGGCTTAGAAGGTGAAGAGGCCTGACGACCCTCTCTTGCTCCTTTGTTAGGTCTAGCTCCTAAAATCTGGACTTGGTTGGGCTTTTTTTCCTTAGAGGCTCTTTCTAAGACAGTGTGGAGTGAGAACCTAGGGCCCCAAATTTCTTAAAATCCATTCATTCATATTTAAATTTGAGAAGAAGAAAAACACTCAAAAATAAAATTATTCTAGAGATAATTATGGTCTGAATAGGTCCCATTTAATGAGATTCTCCAAGCATGATATGTTGAGTAAATCAAATCAATGATACACTTTAACATTCTGCAGTTATGAAATCATTTATACCAGATAAAAAGAAGCATTTCACGGCCTTAATTTTCTTCAGAATCTGCTTTTTGCTAAAACATAGGAAAAAAAACCAGTTTCTTATTTCCTGACTTCAAAATTTGCCGATATTCTTCGCTTGGAAGAGGTCTGTCAGTGGGGCTTCTCCCACTCTGCGCGCTAAGACAGGCCACCTAACCCGGATCAGGAAACAGGAGAATCTTTACCCTCTCCAAGGCGGAAGGATTTCTGATGGAGGGGAAACAAGGGGGAATGTTTAGCGGAATCTTTCCATTTTAAGACTGATCCTTGGAGGTGAACAGTTGAAGAATGACCCTGGGACTCCCCCTCCCCCCTCCACAGTCTCCAACTCTGGGTGTGCGCTCTGCTCAGCACTGGGAGCCTGGCTTACTGGACAGGGCCTACTGACCGCTCAGCATCCCAGGCCGGCTTGGCTTCTCTTACCTTGCAGAAGAGCAGAGTTTAGCAGCTGTGTTTTGCTGTTCCTTGTGGTGTGAAGTTTGGGACTCAGATGGCTACTCACTTATGATGTCATCTGCCACTTCAGCTCAGGACTTTACCCAGAACCAATACAGACTTTACTGTATTGGTTCTGAGCCCAGGTCAGCTCCAACCCCTATGGTGGTGTGGTGGTGGGCAATTGTGATTACAAAAAGGTTTTCTTTCAGTGTCACAACACTCAGGAACTTGAAAAATTGTTTTTCAGAATTTTAACAAATTACAAAATTCAGTTTTGCAAGCAAAATAATTCATAACTGAATACCAATGATAGTCATTCTAAACGGTTTGATGTAGAGGTTTCCTATTTTGTGCATATATGGTAATTTAAAACCAAATTAGAATCATATACACATATGATTTTCTAGTAAAATTATTCCCAAGTAGTACATATTCTTCAATATTGTTCCTATGATTACTTCTCCATACGACTGTATATCACCCTAAAAGTGTTCACAGTGTTGGTTGTTTTGGTGTGCCATGGCCATCTTTCTCCTGTCCCATGTTATTTAGATGATTTCCTATTTTTACTCACCTGGAAGAGCTCTGCAGACTATTCGTGTGTGTATGTGTATGTGTATGTGTGTGTGTGTGGTGTGTGTGGTGCGTATGTGTGTGGTGTGTGTATGATATGTGTGTGTGGTTTGTGTGTGTGAGGTGTCTATGTGTGTGTGTGTGATGTCTACGTGTATGGTGATGGGAATTGAACCTAGAACCCATGGCCTTATGCATGCTTGGCAAATGTTCTACCATGAGCTCATCCCCAGTTCTGGGTAACTAAAGACAGGGTTTCAGCAGGAAAAGAACTATATACCCAAAGTCAGAGTTTGGGGTCGGGGGAATGGGAATGTTGAGTTGTCCAGAGAACTCGGAAGTCATAGCCACAGAGGCTATAGCTTCACAGGCTTGAATGGGAGCTGTTCTTGTGGGGGTGACCTGGCCTTGGGCCATGAAGGAGGCTTCTGGAAGAAACAGCAGCCCGCCTGGTAGGGGTTGTGCTGACCCCCCTGCTTTCACCTGTTTGCTCCTACCTATGTTTCCCACACTCACCCGGCTCTCAGAAGACAAACCAACCTGACTGACCTAGGTTGAAAGGGGAGGTGGGGGCAGGGCAGAAGCTGGGAACAAAACTAAGCTCAAGGCAGGACTGAGGGACACATAGAAGGTACCCCAGATCAGGTCTCCACTTGGGATTGTTAAAATTTATGCCTCCCCCCTCTTTTTTTGGAGAAAGTTACTTGTCCCCAGTCTGAGTGATATAAATCCTGTCAAATACTATATGATATAGTGATGCCAATTCAATTACAGCCATAACTGAAAACATTGGCTCTCTTTATTGTCTGACTCCATCTTCTGCTGATAAAGCAAAACAGCTGAAACCTAATAACTTATAAAGAACAGAACTTTATTTAGCACACAGTTCTGAAGGTTGGAAGCCCAAGGACACGGCCCTGATACCTGTGAGGGAGTTCTTAGTACACTGTGGCATGGCGGAGGGCAGCTGGCAGACAGAGCCCATGTGTTGACTTAAGTCTCTCATGGTTCTTGTGATGCTGATGTCATCAAGAGGGCCCTATTCTCATGACCTTATATTTCAAAGACTCACCATCGAGTTCAATCACCATATGGATTTAGTTTCCAACACATGAGCTAAGGGGAAGATGTTCCAAGTGTGTCCTGTAACAGAGAGTAAAGGAGGCAAGGTGAGAGGCACCACAGCTCTCCGGCCTTGGAAGCTGGACTCAGCTTCCATAGGAGACTGTCAAGTAAGTCTAAATTGCCGATAGACTTTCTGCCCTAATGCCATGTGCTTCTTAGCTCAGCCACCACCTCAGCTTCCTATCTTCTATTTATTTCTGGGGTGAGTCAGACCTTCATTGTCATAGACCCCCAAATCCTCCTAAAGTGCTGAGGTGTCTCTGACCAGGGCTGTTGCGATGTTTCAGGCAATTCTCCTTGCTTCCGTGAGGGAGCAATGATACCGCTTTGATAATGGAGATTGTCTGCTCCTTTCTGTGTGATGATATTAAGGCTTTGGAGCCATAGATGGCCAAGCGGTACCTGACATTTCAACCCAGCAGACCTTCCATTAGCGGGTAAGGGAAGGTCTGCTCTAAGGCCTTTAGTTTTCCTTCATCTATAAAGGAACAGCTTTATTTCTTCCGGCACTTGAGAAACACTGCAGCTTTTCCCTTTGTCCTTACAGTTTCCCATGAGAAACTGTTGCTTGAATTTGTATTTTCCTGTAGGTAATACAGAAGCATGTCTGGCTCTTTTCAAGAGCGTCTTGAGACCAGTTTTTACATGTTTAGGATGTGTCTTGGTGAATTTCTTTGGACTGTTTGTTATCATATTCTTCCTGCAGTTCACTTGGCCACTTTAAGTTTGTGTTTTTCATCAAAGTTGGTGAATTTCAACATTCATTCTTAAACCACCCTTTCAGCTCTTTTCCAGTTCCATCACCCTTTCCAGACTCCAATGGCAAGAATACCAGATTAGAAGAATGAGTCTCACAGGCCTGCAGGGCCCTTCCTCCACGACTCCCATTTTCAGAGACTTGCTTTAAGTGGCTTATATTGAATGAACTCCAGTGCACTGTATGTAACCACTGGTTCTTCCCACAGTCACCTCAGTTACACACTGAGAAAAAAACGTTACGTTCTAGGAATGTGTATACTCTGTTATCCAGCTACCCATCCATGTATTCATTTATCTATCATCTATCTGTCTGTCTGTCTGTCTGTCTATCATCTATCTATCTATTTATCTTGTATCTATCAATCATCTATCTCTCTACCTATTTATCAATCATCTATTATCTATTTATCATGTATCTGTCTATCATCTATCATGTATGTATTTATGTATGTATCTATCAATCTATCTATTTATCTATCATCTATCTTTATCTATCCAGTGTCAAAGAGGACTGAGACTCCAGGTATGTCTGGTCATGGGATTCCTTCTCTTGTCAAAACTGATTGGGAAATGCTGATTTTTTTTTGGAGGTCTGGCAGACATCTTTCAGCTGTGTTCTTCATCTGTCCTGGTATCCCAAACCAGTTTGGATTCCTTTCCACTTTCAGAGTTCTCCTCAAGTTGCTTCTTGCTCTTTCTCAGAGTTGATGTAGGAGAAAGGGGTGTTGAACTTTGGTCTGGACTGGGAGTTCCATGAAATTACCCGTTTGTTTTTCTTTTCCTCTGTGCCATTTGACTTTGACTTGGACATTTTACCTTCTCATACACTGATCTGAGTAAGATATTGATAAAATTTCTTTGCATCTATTCTCCTAGTCTCGAGACTATAAATACTATGTGTCTTCTCTTAATCGTTAGCTTGAAATGGTTTTCAGGAACAGGGCCAGAGAGCAGGTTCAGTGGGTAAAGCACTTGCCACCAAGCTGGTGGGCCTTAGTTTTATCCTTGGGCTCCATGGCAAAAGGAGAGAATGGGCTCCCGTTGGTTATCATCTGACCTCTGCTTTAGCACAGTGGCTCACACATACACATGCATATTAAATAATAAATGCTTTAAGAAAATCTTTACAAATTTACAGAGACATATTTAAATTTCCCTTTGTCTGGAAATCCTAGCATGACATGAGAGTCAACGCTATTCCAGGCTTGCTGGAGAGCAAGCCGAGTAAAGGACTTCTTGGAAGGCTTTGTGGTTTGAGAGTCCCGAGTTCACCCTTTCGTCTACGATACTGAAAAGCTAGCTCTCCCTTTTTGGGGAAGACATCCAAGCAGCAGAAATCCTCCTTTACTACCATGGGCACCATTCATCCTTTCTGGCATTGGGGAGGCAAGAATAATAAGTTTCTGTACCACGGACAGTAGCACATTGTTCTAGCTGTATTTAGAGTAACACCTGAGTCTCAGCTATGACCTCGATAGCTGCACACAAACTAGCTGCAGCTCTTGCTCACTCCTATTGACGCCGCTCCGACTGCACACAGTGACTTCTTGTTGCGTGGGTGTGCATTTGTCCTGTAACCTCTAGATGGGGGGGGGCTCCTTCCCAGCATGCTAGGGGCTAGCTTGCCTTCCAGCGTCTGCTCCATGCCCATCCTCAGGGAGGCCCTCTCTCGTCACCCCATGGAAAGAGCTCCATGTCTTCTTGCTGGCTTCCTCAAGCACTCCATGATCGTCCAGCAGTTTACTGTGGGTTCTTCATGGTAATGATGCTCTAATATACATGTATGTGCCTGTACATACATGTAGTTCTTTCTTTGTGTTGGCCTTTGCCAGGATTTAAGCTCTGGAAGACCAGTAAGGACGCCGTTGTTGAATCCCAGCCCGCCTCACAGAGTGAGCCACAGAGCATTTGCTCAATAAATAACAACAAAGAAGGAAATATGCAGAGGAGACTGAGCCGTATGAGATGCAGAATTATGATAGCCATCTATTTATAAAATGTGTATTCTTATTAATTCAGCTGTGTGTCCGGGAATGCAATAGTCATTTGTTGTGTGAAGAGAGGCTCTCAGAGAGAAAGCCTCTTGTCAGATGGTTTTTATTTATCTCTTTTTACCACAATTTCAAACAGGGAAGAAAGCAAAAAAAAATAATTATAGCTCCTGCCACTGTTAGAAGGTTTTGGTGGTTGCCTGTTTCCTGGGCAGTTCTGTATTCTTTGCCTTTTCAATCAATAATCATATAGCAAGTAGGCCACGTAAAGGCTCCAATTTATAGGCTGAATGTAATAATTGTATTAATAGTTGATAAGTCATGCCAAATTTCAAAGTAGCCTCTGCTGTGATTTGCTAGGTTTTCCCTGGCTCCTAGTGTTTGGGCATGTGTGTGTACACATACGTATGCATGTGTGCCTGAGTGTGTATGTATAGTTACTGAAATTCATAAACCATAGGGCTTATAGCATAGAAGTTCTGCAATTATTATTCTATTAAATGTCTTGGGAAGCTTTAAGGTCACTGGAGAAATTACATAGTGATTACACACAGAGTAACAGAATAGCTGTCACTAAAGATTAATTGCCGTGGGGGTGTTGGTGAGAGCTGGGGGTGTCCCTGCACATTGAAGTTTATAGATCCAGAAATACCTGTTACTGAGGAATCTGAACTTCCTTCTTTCGAGCTCTTAGTTCAGATCATAGAATATTTTAAAAATGGACTAGAAAGGACAATTAGATTTCAATTAGCCACCGAGGTGGCTGCTGGGAGAACGAAGACGAGAGAAAGGCATGTTAGTTTTAGGCAGGCAAGTGGCTGCATAACCAAAGAGGGGAGGGTGGGTAGCTTCAGAGAAACTGAGGGAGCAGAGTGCCCAGAACAGCGTGCTGAGACTTTGGCCACTGACTAAGGGAAGAAAGTAGGAGAAAAAGGGAATGCTGTGCTTTTCTTAGTTAAGTAGGAAACTGGTAGGCTGTGGTGCTACTTGGTAGGAGCTCTGTGAGGGGCAGTCTGGAGCAAGGAATTCTGGGTGGCTTCATGAAGGGGAGAACCATTCCTTCCCACCCCTTAGCATGTCTTCAAAAGACCCAGCTTGCTTGTGAAGGCTGGAACTCCTGCCCAGTGGGTTAACTCTTCAAAGGAGGGAGTAATAGCAATAATAGCTTGGAAGACTTTCTGTAGCTTAGACTGCCATTTCTACCCAGAGGCAGAGGTAACACTTAGCCATGTTCCGACCTGGAGGAAATCACGGTCTTACTGGAGTCAACAAAGCCTGGATGCGTCTTCCCTTTCACAGAGTAATCTGAACCCTAGTGAGCAGCAGTGCTAGGTTCTAGGGGAACCAGGGAAAGGGGAGGTGAGGTCTGAAGCCTCTCTGATCTCCAAGGATACTGTCACAGCCATGATGCTTTTTCTTACCTTTGGGGGAAATAACAAATAATAATTAAAAGTAAAAACAAGAAAAACCCAACTAAACAAAACCCTACTCCCGTTAAAAAAAAGAGAAAACCAAACAAAGGGAAACAAAATCAAAGCAGGAGTGAAAACTAATAAGAGTTGATTATTACAAAAATACAAAGAGATCTTAAATTTTGCTCCATTTCGCTTTTTGTCCACGTGGCTCCATGATTTTCTTTTATGGGATATAAAGTAGACAGGATGGGAGATTAACTTACAGATGACGCCAAAGCTTGCCGATTTTGGCCAGAAGGAGTGTCACAAGAGGCTCACGCTGGACTCTCAGAGTGGCCTCCTGGCTTTCTTGCAGACCCAGGAACATGATGCTTGGCTGTGACTCTCTCTTGAACCTCAGTCTCTATGAAAACGCTTTCTTGGAAGGAAGATCACCAATGATCTCCATGAGGAGACACATGCACAATCCTGGGGATGATTAATACACGGGCAGTTTTATTTTTGGACTTGGTGGCAAACATGACTTACAAGGAGCTCTGTATCAGTCTTTCTCCTTTTATAAGTTTGCCACGATGTTACTCCCAAAATAGCAGTCTAATTCAAGTTTATTTAAAACGATTGCAATTATAATGTATTCAGAATGTTGATAAAAATAAATAAATGCATCAGCTGTTAAAGACGTAAGAATGTTTTATGTTTGAGTGGTTAAAATTTGGATTATTTTTCTTAGGTCAGATTTTAAAATGAGGCAAGAACTGTGACAAGAAAAAAATCAACAAGGGAAAATAATAGAAAACGAAGCTCAAAGGCATTGCTTACTGCTTGATGTCTTGAGTGTCAGCATTGCGTGCTTTTATTCCAGCACAGCCTGTGAGAGCAGGCTCTGAGGACTGTCCTCTTTCCCATCCTTTCAGAGTCCATGCTGGTCTCCCTAACTTTGTAGAGGGTTCCAGCTTACAGGAGACCCTGCCTCTGTTCTCACTCACTCCTGGGGTGCTCGTGAGATGTGGGTCTGCCAGTGAGGAGGAGAAGATGGGCACAGGGGAAGCATGTTCTCTCTAAGTGTAGACCTGGGTTGTTACTATGCTGCCTGTGTTACACAAGAAGCAAGGATGGTCAACTCCAATTCTTCTTGACCACTGGGAACCCTCTAATGTCCATTCTTCCCTCTGATTAGAACTGGAATCTGGACAAAACAGGAAACCAAAGGAGCACGGACTTTGAGCAATGAACAGAAGTGAGTGAGTGTTGGGAGACTGAGCAGCCCTCTCATGGGTGGCTTGACTCTCCCAGGGCAGGCCTCTATCATGGAGTGTCATGGTGACATTGGCTGCGAGCACTCTGTCTAGAGAACCAGACAGTGTTACCTGTGGGATGGATGAGCAGAGGATTTGAGACAAGAGAGCCAGACGGCTCAACCAATGCTGTTCAGGATTTGCCCAAGTTTCAGTCAGTTCCTGGATGTGTAGGATTGTCGCCGGCTAGCTGTACAGGTGACTGGCCAGCTCAGGAATGGTGGACGTGTGCCTGCTAACAAGCCTGGAGAGTCTGACTGAAATCCGAGCCACTCAAGTCTTCGGATAATCACAGAACTATGCACGTGGGAGATAGACCTCAGAGCAGGAGAAAAAAATAAGAATTTGAACCACCTCATATAATAATTTTTTTTGACAGAGCAAAGACTAGCTGAAAGAGAAAATTGTAGATGAAATACATGAAACAAGGAAACTCTAAAGTCATCTGATGCTCTGCTTTAAGAGGATTCTGAGAAAAGAGCAAAGACAACTACACAGAAAGAGAAAAACTAACAAAGAGAAGATTAGCGTCAACAAAACAGTAAGAGGAATATATAGAACATCAGCTAGAAAGCTAATCCTTCACCAAGAAATCAGAGGACACAGACTGCCAACATCAACAAGAAACTGGAGCTATAACCCAGACACTACAGACTTTAAAGTAACAACAAGAATATATTAATACATTTACAATAATCAGTTCACCCATTTACATGAAATGAACCTACTGTCTTGAAATAGAACATCCTAGCTGATTTAAGTTGCAATAGAAATTCTGAATACTATTACATCAATCAGAGAAGCTGAATTAATAATGTCAGTGTTCCCATCTGGAAAAGTTCAGTCAGACACAGTTGACTTCTCGTAGAATTTTCTCAGACCTAAGTGAGAACGGATTCGATTCTAATCCCGTAAAACCATTTCAAGAGGAAACTTCACTTTGTAACTCTTTGGGCATAGGCATTATGGGAGAAAGAAACTCAGAACAACAGATCTCACGAACACAAATCTAAAAATCTTTAACAAGATATTAACTGGAGGCAGGGCAGTGGTGGTGCATGTTTTTAACCCCAGCACTTGGGAGGCAGAGGCAGGTGGATCTCTGTGAGTTTGAGGACAGCCTGGTCTACAAGAGCAAGTTCCAAGACAACTAGGGCTGTTACATAGTGAAACCCCATCTCAAAGAAAAAAGAAAGGATACTAACTGGATACCACAGTATATGAAAAGGGCAACACCACCAAGGCAGTTTTATTTTAGTAACAGTGTTGATTTAGCATCCTAAAGTCAAGAAGTTCATTCTTTGTACTAACATAAAGGGGGAAAGCCCTTATGATCATTTCAATAGATGGTTAAAAAAAGTAATTGACAGCATTCAAAGTCACAATAAAAACTTTCAGCAAGCCACAAACTCTAACATCAACGACAAGAAAAATTTGAAAATCCTAGAGGCAATGACACATTTGTGTTGATAACAACAATATAACTTGGCCCCAAGGCTGGGAAATACACAAGGGTACTCTCTTTCTCTATCTTGCTGTGTTCTCTGGATAGTGTACCTGCTGTGTTGCACAGAGCAGAGGGCAGAAGGACAGAAAGGCAAAAGCAGAGGTCTCCACTTGCAGACCACGTGGTGGTAGGCTGGAGGAGTCAGCAGGTGCCCAATGGATTAGAACGGAAATATAAACAGGAAGAAGACGCAAGGTTATGATAATCGCCTTCCTGCTGCTGCCACGGAAGACCTGGGAGTACAGCTTGGCTTGGTTGCAGTTCATGTTTCCTGGCTTTGTTGTTTCTGGACAGATTCATGCTCAAGAGGTGTGCAGAGCCAAGAAGTTCCCTGCAGCTAGAAGCAGAGGTCCAGGAGGGGCCAGAGGACAGAGACAATCCCCAGTGTGTGACCCCAGACCCGGCTCCCTCCAGGTGGGTCCCACTTCCTGAATGCCAATGCAATTCATTTGGGAAAAAAATTTCAGCCTATAGTAATGAAACTGGTGGTTATGTGAATAAAAACAAAAAGATTGCTAGAATTTTCTTTGGCTTTTGTAGTTTTACACTGTATCTGATTTTGTTTCTACAACTTCACTTGTTCATCTTGAGAAATGAATTCTTTCAGAATTCAGTAGAATAAATTTTGGCTGTATTTACTCTCTCCTTCAACTCCTCATAGATTTAATCCCCACTTCTTTACCTGGGCCCCGTTTGTGCTGCTCTTGATGTCCAGGAACATATGACCATCACCTGAAGTATAGTCAATTTACCACTGACAACTCTCTTAAAGAAAACTGGCTCTCTCCCAGTGGCTACCATTGCCAGAAGCTCCTCAGGTAGAGGAGGGACTTCAAGTCCACTCCGTACTGGGATGCTGAGTGCGTCCATGGCTCTAGGGCTCAGACCTGACTGGGCCAGTGATGGGCTGGAGAAAAGATGAACACACAGATACACAGCAAACTGGGTTTGGGGTGGCTGGGTACTATGGTAGAGAAACCATGGTACCCTAGAAAGAAGCTCAGCAGGCTTTGTAGAGCTGATCAGGGAAGCAAGGCAGGTCATGGCAAAGGCCGAACCGAGGAAGCCAGCTTAGCTAGTCTTGGTAAGAATAGTCTCTGCAAGGGTGTATCCTTCAGGCTGTACACATCTTGGGGAGAATCTAGGGAGCACACTCTGCACATACTATTGGGATTTGCACTTGGATCTGAGGAAGAATCTGTCATTATCTTGAGTCTGTCATGGGCCAGGCTCTTACACTCCCATAAGACTTGCACCAGTGTCCTTGATGTGCCCGTGTCCATGTCAACATCACACATCCTCTCAAGACTTCATTCACTCAGGAATTTCTCCAGGACTTAGTCCGGTTTGGTCTTGCAAAGGTCTTGTGTGTGCAGCCATACAGCTCCCAGTTCACATGTACAACCATAACAGCTCCAGTTCACATGTACAACCGTAACAGCTCCCAGTTCACATGTACAACTTTAACTGTTCCCAGTTCATATGTACAACCATAACAGCTCCCAGTTCACATGTACAACCTTAACTGTTCCCAGTTCACATGTACAACTATAACAGCTCCCAGTTCACATGTACAACCATAACAGCTCCAGGTCACATGTACAACCATAACAGCTCCCAGTTCACATGTACAACCATAACAGCTCCAGTTCACATGTACAACTGTAACAGCTTCCCAGTTCACATGTACAACCGTAACAGCTCCAGTTCACATGTACAACCATAACAGCTCCCAGTTCACACGTACATATGTGTACATATGTGTGTGTGTCTGTATGTGTGCATGTGTCTGTTTGTGTGTGTGTCTCTGTGTGTTTCTGTGTGTGTGTATCTCTGTGTGACTCTGTGTGTGTGTCTGTATGGGTGCGTGTGTGTCTGTATGTGTATTGTGTGTGTTTGTATATGGGTATCTGTGTGACTGTGTATATGTGAGACTCTCTGTGTGTGTCTGTGTCACTGTGTGTGTGTTTGTATGTGTGTCTGTGTGACTCTGTGTGTGTGACTCTGTGTGTGTGTATCTGTGTGTGTGACTCTGTGTGTGTGTGTCTGTATGGGTGTGTGTGTAAGGGAGTTTCAGCAGTGATAAGTAGGTTTCCATATGACTTTTTGGAAGGGTGTTTAGTCATTTACTGCATACTCATTTCTTGATGTCTTTAGTGTGACCCCTTTCTTGCTGATACCCCCATACTCTGTGTGTTTTCCACCACTTATTTCTGTTACCAGTTTCCCTGTAGTTGGTCTTAGTAAAATTACCAGCTATGAGTTTGCTTTTCAATTATTTTCTCCTCTTGTAATTGTTATTATTATTCCTTACCTTTAAAGACCTAAGTTGTTCCTTGTTAACTTCTTGACGCTGGCCTTTCCATGTTCATGCTTTATCTTGTTCAGTATTTGTGTGGAAGGCTGCACGTTTCTCTTCAGCTCACCTTGGCAACATCCTTCAGACTTTCCCACGCACATCAATCACGTTTGCATTCTTACAAGGTCATTTTTATATCCAGTGCCGTCCTGAGCATGTGGAGGTCAGAGGACAACATGGGGAGCTGCTTACCCCCTTCTATCATGTGGGTTCTTGCAATGAAGCTCAGGCTGTCTGTGCTGGGGTCAAGTGCCTTTCCCAGGCCCCTGAGCTACTTTGCCAATCCTGTGTTCTTATTTATTCAAATTACTTTTGCTTATACTGTGCTTCTTGGCTGAGATTGCACAGTCAGCTTTGTAAAATGACTGTGGAATTGTCTCCTTGGCCCCGTTGGTCTAGCTGTTTACGTTTCATTTACTTTTGAGTCTACGTTATTGGTTATGTGCGATTCAGAATAATACTCTTGGTACGTATTTTTCTTCTGCATTTTACTTTTGGGTATCTTTAACAACAAATTTTATATATTTGGATTTTAATCCAGTATGACAACTTTCAATATTTAAGTAAGGCTTTCATTTTTATTTTACTTTACCTTACTATTTTATTTTATTGCCTTGCCTGTTTCATTATTATTTTAAGATGAGATTATTCTATGCAACCAAGGCTACTCTCAGACTTGTTATGTAGCCTACATCGCTCTTTGGGTCATCAGTGTGCCTTTGTCTCTCAAGTACGGGGCCTATCACAGTGAATATCACAGGTCCCACCACACCTGGCTGAAAACACCCTGGATCTGTGATGATGCCATTGACGCACTTAGCTTTAAATATATCCTTTTATCGGCCCTATGTCTTTATTTTCAATTTCCCTTTTTAGCTTATTTGATTTGACTGTTGCTCTCCCACAGTTACACACCTGATATTTTCAGGGCTATCATGTGGCTCCGAGACAGCCTTCATCTTTAACTCATAAAGGGCCTATTTTAATTGTCATTTTAATACTCTTCGACCCTTAGTTCCTCTAAACAATATTCTTTGGGTATCTTTTATCTATGAATTCTCAGTTGTGAGATGTTATTTCTTTCCTATTTTGGTACCCATGTCTTCTCTTGTCTTTGATGGTCCAAGGCTGTAATCTCATCACTGATCTTGAGCTTGGGGTTCAGGAGAGCCTGCATTAATCTCTCTCAGGATGACTTGTGTGACTGGTTTGGCCAGTCTCCAATTTCACTGCTGCTCCCACGTCCTGACTTCAGGTGGCTGCCCTCCTCAAGCTGCCTGCCAGTTTTCTGTCTTTGCCACTCAAGTTTTGCAGCTTCTACTAGGCTATGGGTAGTGTTTGCTTGCAGAAAATTTACACTGCTGACTAATTCAGCCGTGCACTAAAGAGTATTGTGTCCACAATCTGTGGATGCAGAAGGGCCTGCGCTCTGCAGCCCATTGTTCTGGAGGTGACAGCTAGGAGTTCCTGTCTTGGCTTCTCTCCAGGCACAGTTCCCGTGTCCTGTGTGGTGCTGTGAGGTACAGCACACCCTTTTCTCTACTGTGTATCATGGATGGAGATAGTGATGTGCACAGACTTCACGTACACACAGACTTTTACTATTGAAGTGCCAAATGTATTGCACTTGCCAACTTTATCCATGCTAAATGGAATCACTGCATATTTGATTTACCACCTTATATCATAAAGCACAGCATTCGTATTTTCCTTATAACTTGACTTTTATTTAATTATGAGGTCAGATATTTTGAAAAGAGTTATTTGGTGGAATGTTCAAGTCTGTTGAAGATATTATTTTATCTTTCCATGCTGCACACATAGGTTTTGAGATTTTGTGTGATATCAGGCATCTACGTACACATAAGATGTGCACAGCATACTGTGGATGAATGTACACATTGGAGCATCTTTATATATCATAATGTAAATTGGACAAAAGGTTAACTTGGATTCAATTTTTTTAAATGTTCATTATTATTTAATTAAATGTGGGCTATGTTAGATTACTGGCTAGTAAAGGTACTTATTTACTCTACTCTGAGACTCAGCCTGTGTTTTTCTTTGATGGTCCAAGGCTGTAATCCAAATGTGTGTCACATGGTCAGGTTGTCAGTCAATCTAACGGGATTTAGAGACGGGATGGCCATGACAACATTTGCAGAACAGTTTACCTGAAGAGCAGAGTCCTACCCTAAATGTGCATGGTATAATTCCATGCATCGAGGTCCTAAATTATTATTTAGGGTGAAACAGAGTAAAGCATTGGCGTTCATCTCTTCCTGTTTCCTGAGAGTGGAGGCAGAGTGACCAACTTCCTCATGCTCCTATTGCCATCCTTTCCTCACCATGACGGACTAGACCCTCAAGTTCTAGGCCCAGATCAACTCTCTCCCTTTACTTTGCCTTTTGTTGCTGCAGAAAGAATCAACGTAATAATACCATACCAATCTTCTGTATTATTCTTCTCATTGCTATAATAACTTGGCAGAAATATACTAAGGAAGGGAGAATGTGTGTTGCCCCACAATTTGAGAGTTTCATCATGGAGAAAGTGGCAGAAGCATGAGGGAGACAGTCACGTTGTGGCCACGGTTAGGGAGTCAAGGGAGAAGAACGCTGCTACTCAACTTGGTTTACCTTTTCCACAGACATCCCTAGAGGTTGTCACTGGGGTGATTCACAGACATTCCTAGAGGCACGTCACTGGGGTGATTCACAGACATTCCTAGAGGCACGTCACTGGTCACCGAGGGGATCCACAGACATTCCTAGAGACATGTCACTGGTCACTGAGGGGATCCACAGACATTCCTAGAGACACGTCACTGAGGGGATCCACAGACATTCCTAGAGACACATCACTGAGGGGATCCACAGACATTCCTAGAGGCACGTCACTGAGGGGATCCACAGACATTCCTAGAGGCACATCACTGAGGTGATTCATAGACATTCCTAGAGGCACATCGCTGAGGGGATCCACAGACATTCCTAGAGACACATCATTGAGGGGATCCACAGACATTCCTAGAGGCACGTCACTGGTCACTGGGGTGATCCACAGACATTCCTAGAGACACATCATTGAGGGGATCCACAGACATTCCTAGAGGCACATCACTGAGGAGGATCCACAGACATTCCTAGAGACACGTCACTGGGATGATTCACAGACATTCCTAGAGGCACGTCACTGAGGGGACTCACAGACATTCCTAGAGACACATCGCTGAGGGGATTCACAGACATTCCTAGAGACACATCACAGGGGTGATTCACAGACATTCCTAGAGGCACGTCACTGAGGGTATTCACAGACATTCCTAGATGATGATGAGATTGACAGGCTCCAAGTGTTACTAGCATCAGAACTGGGCAGCCTTGATATGGGTAGATTATCCTGATCTAGTAATGTTAAAAACTAAGTTGATTGAGAGTTGCTTTTGAAGTTCTACCATCTTCAAACAGAGTCCACTTGGAAACGACAGATAGGTTGGGATTCTGTAACTTGAATGCAGATACATTCAAGCTGACATTTCCATATTGCCCTCTCCTCAATGAAACTCCAGAGGAAATGTCCCACACTGCAGCGGTAATAGGCAGAGGGGTTGCTGTCCTTTTTTGGTGCTGGGTCTCTTGCCTGAGACAGAGTTGTGGTCTGAGCACAATCTCCTGAGCTCCTGTCATTTTCTTCTACCCCCCTCCATTCCACTGGAAACAGACTCTCGGGAAGACACATTCCTCATGTTGGGAAAATGGAAATGTGCCCATGAGATGTGCTTTTCTTTTCTCTTGCTTTAAGGTTTGTAAGAACTGCATTAAACAAACAAACAAACAAACAAAAAAACGCCTCAAACTTTCGAGATACTTTGAAATTGGAAGTGCAGCTTACTTTGAAAGACCTTTTTTATGGATTGACATCTCTTTGTGTGCAATCAAATGGTCTCTTTCATATAGGTTGACAAAAATCAATGAGGAATTCCTGCCTCTGCTATTGTACATTTCCCCTCTGTGTGTCTTCCTGAGTATATATGATAGCAAATCTATTTGTAGACTGTGTTAAGGACTCTAATCTTAAATGAGAAATGATAACCGGGGCCTACCTTATATTCCCCTCTAATTTGAAAAACAGAAGAAATCCACATCTATTCTCATTTGAAAACACCCCTTTCTTCCAGGCCTTGGCGCATCTTCACCTAGTAGAGTATGTGGGAGAGCAGACTGCCTTGCTGATAAAGGTACACTGAATGTTCTAGTAGAATGTGTTATGGATATTCGTTTTTGATTTTTGATGAAAGGAAAAAAGAAAAATGTCTGGTAAGGTTACACTAATTACCTCAAGTATGTCCAGAGCATCGAAGGGAGCCTACTTTATCCTGGGGAGCCTAGAGATGAAGGGATACTTTTATCAAAGGATATATAATTATAGATGCTTGCAATCTTGCTTTGGCCTTTAGTTAAATATGTCTAAGAAGGGGCAGTGCACAGTGAGTGAATGCTGTAGAGATTCCCACCTTAGAACTCTGCTAGACTGCTGAGCAGGAGGGACCTGGCTCTGTGGCCAACAGATGTGGGGATGGAATGCTTGCTCCTCAACCTAGAGAGCCACTTGACTGAGAATGGACCCTCTATTCCTTGTGGCCAATGTTCCTGGTATGAGTGTGGCCCAGGTTTTCAGGTCTATGCTTACCTTCATCCTATCCTGTGTCAGAAGACACCATGCGTGATTGAGAAGTAGAATGGTTAATACATAGCATGACCATTATCCACTCCTGGCTTGCCTGTCTATGCTTACCTTCATCTTATCACGGTGTCAGAAGACTCTTTGGATGTGTGATCGAGAAATACAGTGGCTAAGAGTAGCATGGTCATTGTCTGCTCCTTCTAGATGGTCCCAGAAGATCAGCGCTTGGCGGCTGCCATCGTGCTAATAGTGTGGGTCTCAGCCTTGGCGTCATCCTTGATTGACAACATCCCATTTACTGCTACAATGGTAAGTTGTGTGTTCCTGGGTGTTTAAGGCCCAACCTTAGCCTACAATCATTCAGGGTCGGCTTTCCTTCCTAAGAAGCAGAGTATGAAACCAGGTCCTCTGTTGCTCTTACATATGAGGAAAAAAATGTGAGCTGAGCCCAAGGCAGGTGGACATGGGAGCAAGAGGACAATGACAGGCTGAAGATCAGTGTCTTCAGACTGGACACATCATGGGTGACTGTTTTGGGAGGCCAGGTGAGGGCTGCTACCCCTCCTATGAAACAAATGTTTGATTTTTTTTTAAAGGGACTTCAAGACACCAAAAGACTGAGCTGTTGCCTTTATTATCTTCAAATGTAGAAATTCCTTATTCGGAGCAGTCTGCTTGGGTTGTGATACTTGGCCTGTGCAGGGATTTTTAAGTCTCTCTGGTTCTAACTTCCAGCCAATAACAAGACCCCCACCCCTGGGACATCTTCTGTGTCACTGATTCTTTGGCTTAGTGCAGGGACTGTGAGCCATGGTGGGAAACCATTTATCTGCAATGTTTTATTTCTTTGAAGTAAAACAAACAAAGAGCCGAGACAAAGGCAGGAGCATATTCAAACTTCCTCATGTGCACACGAGCTGAGCTCTGTAGGTGTCTGTATATACAGGCGTGCCATGGTACAGTTAGATTTCCCCTGGACCCCATTTTGCTTTTCCAATCAACTATGTCTTAATAGAGCAGGTTGTTTTGCAGCTTGACCTCGCACACACTTCATCACAGCTTTTCATGGTTTGCTTAAGAATTGTGCTAGGCACTGAAGGTTTGATATTCACGCAATGCATTTCCTTTATGCCGAGTAAGGTACCTAATATTATTCCGCGGATGGAAAGATGGCGCGGGACACGAACGAACCCACGTGTATAAGTTTATTAGGGGG
>LOEQ01005226.1:74942-91064 GCA_001685075.1 Bramus lutescens
TCGATCTATCGATCTATCGATCTATCGATCTATCGATCTATCGATCTATCGATCGATAGATAGATATATCGAACATTCTTTGTTACCTCCAGACATGTCCAGATAATCTAGCTTTCTGTGTTCTTTGACTTCTCAGACTATCAAATCGATAGCGTTCTGGTTCATTTATCTGCTCATTTGTGAGGTGGGATTAACATCAGCTAGTGAGGCATCTAAGACTTCAGGAGACAGCTGATTTATCTAATGCAATAACTGAGATGGAATCCTACAAAAGGGCAGAATAATTAAAATTTTCCCATCAGAGAAACAGCTCCAGAAAGCAACAACTGAGTTTCTTTTGTAGATACATTTACCACCAGCAATGGAAACAAGATCCAGGAACACTTGCGAATTCAGGCCTTAAATGGGATTTTAAAAGATTCAATAAAATGCAAACATATGAATTACCTGCTGTAATAGCCTGGCATTGTGCCCTAGGGTGGGGAGCCAGGCACTCAGCCTAAAATTATAACAATGGATATGTTCACAATGTGTGTGTTCTTGCATGGTGGGAGACCCTGAGCACATGCAGAATGCCAGGGAGAGACCTCAGTCAGGGGAGAGAGCAGTTAGAAAAGGTGACCCAAGGGAAGGGGTTGGAACAGGAGACCTCCTGGGCTAGTTCCTGATGGTTAAACTTGGAGGGAGCCTCCAGGAGAGACGCTGACATGGACTAATATAGACGAATATGCTAATGTAGGCTAGAGACTGAGAACCTCTGGGAGGGGGAGCAGGCATTCGTTACTGAACTGTAAGCTTTTAAGCCCTGAGAACTTTTAGACAGAGTCGTTGGAAGGTGCTCATTCCTGGCGCACTGAACACTTAATGTGCTGAGTGTTAAGTGTACACACCAACTCTGCTCACTGATGGGATTTATGATACAAAATACCTAACATAAAAGTTACCCTCTGAGCCATGTTGAAGGGTCACCAGATACATTTTCAGCACACTTTTGTGATGTCATTCACACCCAGTTCCATAGCTCTTTCCACCACTTTAAACTAAAACTCCAAAAGGAAGCAGGAGCTTCATTAGCTCTGGGTTTAACAATTTTGCTGAACACTTTCAGTGGAAGCTTTTGATTGGCTTTGGAAATAAATGTATTGCTCTGTGAACTGGGGAACACAGAGCAGGCAGTTGGAACCAAAACATATTTTACTTGTCTGACTACCGTGGCTGCTTTTTCTGTGGCTGTGATAAAGAACTCTGACAAGGGCAACTTAATGGAAGGAGCATTTATTCTTGCTCACAGTTCAAGGTCCAATCATCAGTCATGGTGGGGAATCAGGGTAACGGGAACTGGCAGTGTCTGCTGGCTGGTTTTATGTCAGCTAGACATAAGCTAAGGTCATCAGTGAGGACAGAGCTTGAGAAAATGCCTCTTTAAGATCAGGCTGCAGGCAAGCCTGTAGGTCATTTTCTTAATTAGTGATTAATGCAGGAGGGCCCAGCCCACCGTGGGTGGTTTCACTTCTGGGCTTGTGGTCCTGGGTTTTCTGAAAAAGTAGGCTGAGCAAGCCATGGTGAGCAAGCCAGGAAGCAGCATTCTTCCATGGCTTCTGCATCAGCTCCTGCCTCCAGGTTCCTATCCTGTTGGAGTTCCTGCCTCAACTTCCTTCAGGATGGAAGTGTCAGCCAAATAAACCTTTTTCTCCCCAACTTGCCTTTGGTCATGGTGTTCATCACAGCAATAGAACCCCTATGACACAGCATCTGGTCAGGTTCCGTTGGCGGTCAGGAGGCAGAGAACCATGAGTTCTGCTGCTCAGCTCTCCTTTCCACTTACACAGCCCAGGATTCCAGCCAGGGTACGGTGATACCCATAGTGGGTGGGTCTTCCTTCCTTAATTAAAAGTCAGCATAATCTCCCCCCTACACATCCAGAGGCATATCAACCCAGGTGTTTTTTGGTTCTATAAGGTTGACAATTAAAACTAATAATCACATTTGGCAAGAAGGCAGTCTCATTTGTCAGGCCTCTTAGGCCCAGGATGGGACCAGACAGACAGACAGACAGAAAGGTGATAGTGTGGCTACATCTGAGAATAATACCTAGGAAGGTGGTCTGGGCCAGCAAAACAATGACTTGTACATTGCTACCTGGTCCAGACCCTTCGGATGCTCTGTATCTACCCATGAGAACCCTAGACATCCTTAAGCTCTTCCTCTTTAATGTTGCTCTAGAGTCAGAAGCCTTGATTCAAGTTCAGGGCTTGTCACCTGTCACCGGACACCACGGCAAGCTTTTTGGTCTCCCTGCCAGTGCTTCCTTCGTGAGGACATGGGAGCCCTTCCGTCTCTCTGATTTGACATCTCCGGTTTCGGAAGCATAATGTCCTCCTCGCTCGCACACTGCAGTGGCTCTGGAGCAGGGTTATTTGCGCACTAACCCTTAGGGTTAGCTCTTCCTCTACTGTCCAGGTGCTGATGTCAGACCTGAGCTAAGCTGGTGGGGCCTTGGCTGTGCGCTTGAATACCAATGGCTCCAATTAGTCAGAAAGAAGAGACTCTTGGGCTTGGCTGTGTGAGACTTTCTTGAACGAATCGCTGTGTGTCGGGGAGGATAAAGGGTGGGAAGAATGACCTGATGGGATTGCCTTGGTGGTTTGCTCCACCCGGACTGTGAGGGCTGGCATAAGTGGCCGTGTGCACAGCATGTCCTTTCCCATGGTTTGCACAAGAAAGCTTACTCAAGGAAATGTTTACACGAAGAAAATGCCTATCAATGAGCAAAATTGGGTTATGCAAAAGTTTCACCTGATGTTACCAGCCCTTTTCATCTGCTGAAAGAATTTCTTAGCAGATGTCTGAGCATAGAGAGTCCAGAGGTTCCTGACTGAGGTCTTGTTACACTGTTTAAAAAAAGGACACACATATTGCCACCCATGGCTGTTTGCTTGGCTTGCGTTTTTCTCTAAAAGATGCATATTACCTGATTTCAACTGGGACCTTTTCAAACAGATAACTCACTATCTGGTTGGCAGTGCGTTTGTGTTTTCAGACATTCCAAAGCATTGCCTTTGATGGTGACTGTCATCATGACACCACAGCCTCTGAACAGAAGAAAAGAGCAAAGATCAGCCTCCATGATGAGCTTGGCTGTTACTTTATTTTCTAATTTCTGATTCCAGGTAATGGGACACTGATTGGAGCATCTGCCAACGTTGTTTGTGCAGGAATCGCAGAGCAGCATGGGTATGGATTCTCTTTCATGGACTTTTGCAGGTACTTTATCATTTAAGGTGTCTCTTCAATACCATGCTCTTAAACTAATTTAATTAAAAAAGTGCACCAATGCATGCCGCTAACCACTTGGATATTCATGATTTGGTGATTAAAGACTTTGGTGCAGGTGAGACCAGCTCAGAACAAGGCCCATTGGTTACTAAGATTAACTTCATCATAATCTGAATGATTTGGGTTTAATCGATGGCTAAGAAAGGGTTGTAAGCTTGCTGGATTCTTCTTGATTTTATGCTTTGAAAGCTTAGTGGGAACAAATCATTAAGGTGGTGAGTGCATTAGAGAAAAGATGCTAGCAAGGGCCCGGAAATAGCACTGGAAACTAGAACTTGCGCTAACCATGCTGGAGGCAGTGGGTGTTCCATGTGTGAGCACTCCACAGGAGGACTGCACAGAGATGGACCCAGTGTTGTCAGGAATGCAGCTGATATCTACAAAAGAAAACCTGTCCCATGGGGGACTAGGTTCTTTTCTGTACTTGGTGGCCTGTGTGTCTCTGTTTCCAGGGCCCGTGTGTACTTTTCAAGCAGGGAAGCGAGAGGAATGGAAGCCAATGGCCAGTGTGAAATGGTCCTGTCGAAATGACCTGTGTTTGTTGTTGAGACATAAAACTGCAGCTCGGTATATGCACAGGAACAGACTCCTGCCAACCCTCATGTGAGGAATTCTAACATGTGTTACCGAGAGACAGACAGACTATGGCTCTCAGAGGCAGTCATCCCTACTCTAGAAGCTTGTTCCTCTGCAAGGTAATTCTTGCCCAGGTCTGAGCCTGAGCAAGAGCCCTGGCTGTCAACCTCCTTGAGGACTAAGAGTGGGATCTTAGTCTACGTAATATGCAAGACTCCCTGGAGGACCAGATAAGCTTCCAGAATGGGTACTGTAGCAGGAAAACACCAGTTAACTGCAGAGTGGAGAGTCTCTGAACCCAGTGATTTCTCTGCCTGTGAAGTTCCAATCTGGCACTGAAGGCCTAGAAGATTCCTGGAGAGTTCTGGTATCCAGTTCATCTTGGAAGGGAAAAGGAGCAGGGGTATGCTGTCTGCAGTGATTAGCAAGCTGTGCTTGCTTAGGGAGAAGTGAAGGCCGGGTAGCAGGCAACTTCTTTTTCCTTGGGCCCTTTTATATGTGAACTAGGGGTCAAGCCACTTCAAGGGTCTACCCGCCTTTCAAGTAATCCCTCTTTGGAAATGCCCTCACAGACATATCCTGAGCGATTACTCTGATGCAATTCTAAATCCAGTCAAGCTAATGATATTCAACCACATCTCAAGTCCTCTAAATTATGATAATGACAGCATTGTAACTACTCCTAAGATGATATAGGTATCCCCTATACAATGGGGAATTCACTAATTCTTTCCACAGAATATGTGACGTCTTTTGAGGAATACTTACTCTTTGCATATCCCATAAGTTAAATACGATTATATAGATTTAACAATACTGAAGTACTGATAGTTGATGTTGTGTTCCGTGGTAACAGAACAGAAGGGGGAAAAACATGGGTATTTACTTAATATGTTAATTTATATACACAAACATACTCCTCTTTAAACTTCACCTTATTTTATGTGTGTGTGTTTGCCCGTGTATTTTTATGTGCCACACAAGTATATCTAGTACTTAAGGAAATCAGCATAGGACATTGGATCTTTTGGCACCGGAGTTATAGGTAGTTGTGAATGTTGGGAATTGATCCTGGGTCCTCTGCAAAATAAGTACCCTTAACCACTAAGCTATCTTTCCATTCCTACAAACACATTCTTAACAAAACAGAAAACACATGTTCATTGCATTTATGTTCCTTTATGGTACTTTTTGGATCGGGTTGTATTTCCCATTGAACTTAACCAGAAGGCTCAGTAGTCCTAAGTGATTCCCTATAAATTGCTTGTACTTCCTATATAATCTTACTTCTGTTGTGTGATAGAAGTCCAGTTGCTCACAGGTCAGCTGCATCAATCACGCCTGCCATTACTATGACTCCTACTTTTTCTTGTTGACTCAAGGACGTGAAGAATCCAAAGGAACCACGGGGAAGTCTCAGCGTTCAATTTAGTGGAGATAATATCATGCTTCCTTCTAGGTACCATGTGTTCTAGGCCAGCAGAGGGAAAGGCTGTTGGAATAAGAAATAACGGTTGTGCTAGGGTGTGGCTTTATTCACGGCTGTCTCATGGCACATGACCCAGGCAGTTCAAGTTTAAAACTCACCTTACTATTTAAGTCCCAACACTTCTAAAGTCTAAAGTTTCTTCTGCGATTAAAAAGAAACATTTAGTTAAGAGCCTGTGTAAAACCCAAAAGTAAGCTATGTACTTTGGATATATAACAGCACAGAATAAATAACCTGATTCTCAAACGATAACAAGTAAAGACTGCGACCTTCCTAGAAGCAGCCCCAGGCTGGCATCCAGAACTCCAGATGGCATGATTCATGCTCTACCTGCTTTGCTGAGCTTGGCCCCTTCAGCTCTCTTCATGTGGTTTGTCTCTTGGGCCAGGCAGTTCTTGGCCTTGGACTTTGCTTTGTAAATGACACACATTTCGGGAATCTCCGATCACTTGGTGTCGTGGCTGAAGCTTAGGTTTCAAGTTGATCGCGTCTTTGTTTAGGGAAGGCAACCCTGCCTGACGTGCCCCTAACTCACAGCCTGCTGAAGCCTTGGGCAAGAGCTTTCATAACCCCTACCCTTCGCTCCTATAGGCCTACAAAGTCAGCTCAGTGTGGGCGATGATTTCAAGTTCTGTTGCTGCTAATGATGTCATCGGCCTCTTCCTATTAGAGCTTTTGTGGTCATGAGCGCTGAGACAGCTGAACCTGGATCAAAAACCTTTTGGGAAGTTGTTCGTGAGTAGGGAGCCTCTCGGTAGCATTCTCAGCTCAGGCCCCTTTCCAACAAATTTGCCCTGAAGCCTTTGATGGGCCCCTGCCCATCACTCTGTGGTCCCAGTGCAGAGCCTGGGGTCGCCCGCAAAAAATGGTAATCTTTTTGACATCATAGCTCTTTTGTCAGAACAGGTCTTGTTGGAAACTTTAAACTTATTTAAAATTCTTTAATTACCAAACTGTATTTTCTCTATTTTTTTTTTGGCTCTACTTTTCTGTTAATTGTAAACCTGGCTAAGTCACCGCAGCCCCAAGGTTATCCTGTCTTGAAATTTCCTCTAACAGGCAAATCAGTCCATTGCTTTGAAATTTGGCTTCCTGAAAAATTTTAACAAGTGGGGAAAATACTGTCAGGTGCTCTTCTACGATGTCACACAAGGGACCTGCAGTGTGATTTCCGTCAGAGTCCTCTTTCCCCAAAATCTCACTAACACTGCTATCAGTATCTGTATTGCTATCAGCATTCTCCTATAGTCCCAGCAGAATGATCCAGGAAAATCTGCTGTCAGCAGTCTGGAACATCTCTAGGTCACAGCTCCAAGCTCGGGAACATCTCTAGGTCATAGCTCCAAGCTCGGGAACATCTCTAGGTCACAACTCCAAGCTCGGGAACATCTCTAGGTCATAACTCCAAGCTCGGGAACATCTCTAGGTCACAGCTCCAAGCTCGGGAACATCTCTAGGTCACAGCTCACATGTTCTCCCACACACAAGCCACCCCAAACAACAAACTCTGTATCTAATTTATTAGATTAGTGTGCACATGAGGCCTTGGTTATCTAGCCATGTCCACCTGTATACCGGAGAGGCACAGTACACACTGGTTACTCGTCTCATGAAGCTGAATAGTTCATCTCATCCAATCTGATGCCGAAAGTCTGCACGTTCCCGGGGAGCCACCGTGCTTAGTCCGCATCCAAAGACTGATGTCTGCAGAGGATCACAGCAACAGTAGCAGATACAGCTGCTCAGAAAGATGTGAGGGCAGGTGTGTGGGCACTGCTTCTTCTGAAAACCTCTTTACATACTCAGGGTTTGGAAGGTTTTTCCCACTGTGAGGTTAATTTTCCTTCCTCTGTTTATCTTGTCTGGAAATGTGCTTACGGACATATCTAGAGGTGTATTTTCTAGGTCATTCTAGCAGTCAAAATCAACTGTATTTTCTATTGCTGTATCACAACATGCAAGACTGGGTAACATGCAAAAAAAATCGAGGTTCGTTTAGCTCAGAATTTTGGAGGCTGAATATCTAAAACATCGGCCATTGGATCTGCTTGGCATCCGGTAAAAGGCCTGCTTGCTACATAATAACATGGAAAAGGGCATCACAAGATGAGACAGGGCAAGTGTGCCAGAGAGCAGTTATTTTTCTTTTATAACAAAGCCATTCCCTCAATAGTACATCAATTTATTAATGCACGAGGCCATTCCACTTAAGAGAGAAGACTCCAGATGGCTCAGTCACCTCCCAGTGGCACGATATCATTCCATTTAATGACTCAGTCACCTCCCAGTGATGTCACCTTCAAACATTTAACATATGAATTCGGAGATTTAAATTTCTGCCATTGAAAACTCGAGGGACATAGTTCAAAATAGTAAGTTGTCTTCATATAAAAAAGAATGATAACTTTGGGGAGATATATTATATTAGACATTTCACCAGTTTAGGAGAAAACTAGCAAGATTATAACTTTTTCCAAGACGTTATCTTGAATGACACTTGTGGAAGTCTGAGATATGGGAAAGAGACAGTGATCAGGCACTCAGACCAGCGTAGGTGCTAACTGTACATCTTCCCAATGGAAGGAAGAGGTACAGTGCAAAATTTAATGCTTGACCAATTCATTCCTGTTCAGACTTGCATCTACCTCTGCTAAAAATGCACAGTAAACTTAAATATGAAGAATTGTTTCAATACTAGCCATGGTAGTGGTCTCAGCAGGGTGGTTCACTTCATGCTACTAACTTCTCATCTCCATCATGAAGATCAGAGAGGATCCCGGCCCAGAGCGCAGACAAGAACGGGTACACAGATGAGCATTGTCATGGACAATGGTGGCAGGCAGAGATCTGGACTTGAAAACCAGCTGTCCCTCATGTCTGGGCTCTTAATTTCTGAAGATCTGGAAGGCCGTTCCCTAAATGTTCTTCATTGGTCATCCAAGCACAGAACTCACTGGCCTCTCTGTCTCCTTTTTACCTTCAGAGAGCAGCAAGTCCTCATGGAGATTTTTAGACACTGGTTTGGTCTCTCAGGGATGGAGGACAGGCCTGTGCCTCTTGGGACATGTGGAGTACCTAGAGTTCAGTATCAGTAGGCAGTACGTGTGCCTGTTGCCATCATGGGAAGCTGGGATGACCTACACCCAGGAACCAGTTGGCCTTAGGAATCGAGCTAACCTGCTGCTCTATTGCCACGAGTTATTTAGCCCTATGAATCATATTTGATCTCCTGAACTGAATTAGAATGCACCCATGGTCCAGGGCCACCAGTGCTTAGCAACTTGGTGAGGTCCTGTTTTGAAATAAAAAGCTAAAAGCAGGGGTATGGCTCAAAAATAGAACTCTTATCTAGCATGTATGAAACCCTTGATTCAAAGTCCACTACAAACAAAGCAAAACAAGCAAGCAAAAAACCCCAAGTTGAGCACATCTTCAAGTTAAATGCCATCAAGTCTTGTGTTTCATTTTTTAAAATCTTTAATTACAGTTTGTTTATAGAAAGGAAGAACTTCTGAATTACATGCCTTGACTACACTTATTTATTCTACGTACATGAGTGCTTTGCTACATGCAGGTATGTGTATCACGTGTGTGCTTGCTACCCAAAGCTGCTAGGAAAGGGTGTTACACTCTCTGGAACTGGAGTTATGGGGTTCTAACCCATAGGTGTGTGCTGGTATCAAACTCATGTTATTTTCAAGAGTAACAGGTGCTCTTAACAAGTGAGCCATCTCCAGCCCTTGACTTCCCTCTAGTTCTCTTCCATATCTTAAATTCTGCAGAGGAATTATAGACGTCCTTTGGCTTCTTGTTGTCACCTATGTGATCACTAGTGAGTCTATTTTCTCTTTAGGTCTTTTCCATCTACCTGCTGATTGATTAATTTCTGCTTTCTAGACAGAGAGCCTGTATGAATTACTCTTCTTTGGTAGTATGGGAAGTTCTTCTGGCTATGTGTTGCTTGTATTGGCTATGAATAAATCTGTTTTGGCCAGTGGTTTAGCAGAAGAGAGCTAGGTGGGAAAACTAAAGTGAATGCTGGGAGAAAGAAGGCAGAGTCAGAGAGAAGCCATGTAGCCCCACCGGAGACAGATGCCAGATGGAACCTTGCTGGTAAGCCACAGCCACGTGGCAATACACAGGCTAATAGAAATGGGTTAATTTAAGATATAAGAGTAAGACAGAAATATGTTTAAGCTATTGGCCAAACAGTACTGCAAAAAATAGAGCTTCTGTGTGATTATTTAGTGGTTTGGGCAGCCAGGAACAAGGAAGTGGCCTCTACCTACACCTTGGTTGTTGCTATTTGTTTGAAATCTACAGTTAATACTACTGCGTGTTTACCACTGGCTCATTTCCCCCCAGGACTGCCTAGTATCTTGATGATTGACGTTAATACATATTTTTAAAGTAATTTTGTTTGTTTGTCTATTATTTTATGTATATGGATGTATGTTTGTAAACCACATGAGTGCTTGATGCCCATGGAGGCTGAAGAGCACATTGGGTCCCCTGGAACTGGAGATACAGATGGTTATGAGCCTTCGTATAGATGCTAGGAGCTGAGCCCAGGTCTCCTGGAAGAGCTGCCAGTGTTCTTAACTGGCAAACCATCTTTCTAGCCCGATGGATGAGGTTAATATTGAGCAGCTCCTATATAGAGTATTCTATGAGTTCCTGTGGACTTATGGCAGACGTTAGATATCCTTACTACATGACAGGGCTGGCTTCTGCGCGGGGTATCTGAAGACACTACTTCATCACCTCCTTCTTCACGTACTCTTCAGTTTGTTTTCCTGTTTCTCTGATAAAATTCCCTGACAAAAGCATCTTAAGGGAGAAAGGATTTATTTCGGCTCACTGTTCAAGGACCCAGTCTCTCATGGGGGAAATCCTTATCAACGGGAGCTTGGGGTAGCCGGACGCAGTGTGCAGTGGTTGGGGGCCAAGAATGATGGACACTGCCCAATATCTTTTTCTCTTTTTCTTTTTCTGTAGGACAGATCCACACATTTCTCTAATGAATTCCCATTGTTTCCACCTTCATCCTCCTGTCTCTTCCTTCCCCTCTCCTATTAAAACCCTTCTTCCCAACATGTCCATCTACTGCTTTCATGTATTTGTTCTGTGTGTGACTCATGGAGTTTAATTTGAATATCTTGCCCGAGCTAGGGTGCTCACTGGAGCTTAATGTACCAGAAGTGATATCACCAAAGAGAATGGCACCCCTTCCCTAATAATCTTTAACTGTCAGTAGCCCCTCAAGGATGATGGTGCCTTATGGGCTACTGCCCATCTATGAAGAAATGTCGGTGGGCCTCACACATGCATGTCATATGCAGACAACCCAGCTTTGGTGGTTTCATGAAGTGTGACAGGCATGTCACACCCAGATGTCTTTTTGCTGCGTGTCTTTCTGTCCTAGGCTCTTATAAGCGTTCCATTCCCCCATCCATCATTTTCCTTGATCTGTGTGTGTATCTATTTGTGCACGCATACTTGTGTGTGCATGTACACACACACACGTGTGTGTGTGTGTGTGTGTGTGTGCGTGTGCAGAGCCATCTTACCCCTTTTCTCTTTTGTTGAATAGTTCGGGATCCCTGCCCTGGAAATGATTCTCTTTACAGGTGGTGGTCTTCCTGTCTCAATTAACCTGATTAAGATAATTCATCACAGGCTGCCCAGAGCCCAGCCTTTACCTGGATGTTGCCTCACCTCCACAGGTGAGGCTGTCTCCAGGTGATTCTAGATTCTATCCTGTTGACAATGAACGCTAACCAACTCACATTTCTGAGAAGTCTGCTGGGCATGAATTCTGCGACAATG
Organism: Bramus lutescens; assembly: GCA_001685075.1. NCBI lineage: Eukaryota > Metazoa > Chordata > Mammalia > Rodentia > Cricetidae > Bramus > Bramus lutescens. Next base: position 86,173 of record LOEQ01005226.1, read on the forward strand.
GTAAATTTCTTGTTTATTTTGCTGCAGGCCTGGAGAATGTAAAAATTCATCTTTGGACTCTCAGTTTTATTAGAATGTCCTCTGATGTCCTGTGGCCTTTATACCCTGTAGGATTTGGTCTCCTTTCAGTTTTATAAAGTTTTCTAGGCTCGTAGATTTAAAAATGTGTTATATTCCTTGGTTTCTAACTCTCTTTATGTAGAGTCTTACTGTCTCCTATTTAATTTAATTTTCACAAAAATATGAGAATGTTAGCTTTGTTACTCTGGCATCCTTTATTACATTTTCACTTGACTTTATTCTTTCTGTAGCATCTTTGATTTTAATCTTCATTTCTAACATAATTGGGTCTTAGAATTCTCACTTTGTATGTTTGTTTCTGTTCTTAGTGTTTAAGGTTTGATTCAAGTTACATTTTCAACACCCTCAGCTCCCCTTGCTTTTGAGGATCTAACATTTCTGCAGAGTACATTAATTTACATTTGGCCCTTGGGAAACCTCTGTGTGGGGCTTTGTGTTTGGTTTTTACAGTCTGTTTGAGTTTGGATTCTTCTACTTCATGGACAGGCTGCCAGCTCGGGTCAGGTCCACCATTCACGTTTATCAGCAGTCTTTGGCCTTCTTCGTAGACTGTCATTTCTGTCTTCTGAGTTTATTTCTCTATAGCTTTGAGAGGTAACTAATCCACTAATGTTTCGTTTCTTTCATCTTACAGTGTTCTCCATTTTCTTCCCTTATTGCTTTCTCTCTTGTGAGCCCCACATTGAGGGCCGTCTGTCGGGGTCCAGCCTCCACGGGTTCGCACGTTCCAGGGTAGGGTCGTGTGGATTAAAAATGTTAAATAGAATAAACAGAGATGCAAAAGAAATAGACAGAGACACAGGATAGAGTTGGGAGGGCAACCCAGTGAATACTGAATCTGCCCACGTTTTATTTTTCATAGGCTTTATATACCCCAATGCAAATAGGAGGGAGAAGGCAAAAGACCTTTTTACTAAAATGCAAGGAACAAAGTGAACATTTTATCAAATACCCAAAGCATCAAGTAACCATAACCTAGTTCAAAACATCCTATTAGTAGCCACACCCTTAGTCAAACCTGTCAACCATCTTGAAGAAGCAAGAATAGGCCTGAACTCTGACCTTTGGTCAAGGCGGGAGGAATCCGCATCATGGGCTCTGACATTTCCCCCTTCCTCTCTCAGTCCTGAGTGGGTGCATGAGTCTGTCTTGGTTTCTGTCTTTTCCTGGAGCAAGGATGCTGCCAAGGCTGTCATTTCGAGCCCAGGGAATGGCTACTCTACATCCTATGCTGCTTTATTCAGGTTGGCCTTCCTAGTTCTGGCTGTTGTTTCTCAACTTTAGAAACTTGACTGCTTTTTTCTCTTTTGAGTAAGTTTTTCCGGCCTCTGCTGGTTGTTTGTACAGGCTTGGGGCAGGTGGATGAGAGGAGAGATAGTCCTGATGAGAACTCATGTTTGTTCATGGCCCCTTCTGTTCCCCGCTGGACTGAGAGGAGTGAGATCTATGCGGTTTAGTACGTCTTTCAGGTTGATGCATGCATTTATTGTGATTGCTTTCATGGTGCCTTCCAGAGATCCACTCTCCTTTTGAAGACAGGGATATCATTAACCCTGTTTCATACTCTGTTCTGCTATGCCCATATGCCCTACCTCCTCTACCCAAGAGCATCTTCTCTATACTCTTGGAAAGAATAACCCCCCTTTTTTCCTTGAAGATAATTATGTAAGAGTAGAGATTATTCTGATGCTCTAGTCTTTTACTGAGCAGAAATGCAGTCTCTTTTGCAGCTTCCCACAGGGAAATAGAACACCCCTTTCCACCCCTGCTCACACGGTCTACACACATATACAAAGGACTGCTTTATCAATTGATAATGTAGACTTCTTGCTATCTCTTTAAATGTGGAGCCATGTAAAATTATTTTTTATGGAATCGAGTTTTTGTAAAGTCTGTCTCCAGATTTTTGTTTTCTTTTGAAATCTATTGGAGCATAACTAATTTCTATGAGGCTTTAAAAAATGAGCTTGCTGACAAAAATGAAGCAAAAAGTGAAAATACATCTGAAAAATGAGGTGTTGAGAAAACACTAATCCTGAGGCATATTTAAGGATGATGCGGGTTTGCTTATTGTGATCACCGGCCAGCACTGTCAGAATAAGATTCTGTGTAGATTTATAATGCCCACTTAGCCACTGCTTCAGGGACCTCTGGCTAGACATTTCCATTTCCTCAAAGGTCACAATAGATGCTAATGTAATACAGGGTCATTTCTAAAGGAGCACTGATTGTACTGCGTGCACAGCCTTACGGCACCAGAGGCAGACACCTTCCTTCCTCCCAAGGCCTGAACTCATACATATGAGATCAATGGTTTTTAGATGTGAATTTGAAACTTGGTCTCATCTACATACTTTGCCATAAAAAGGAGAAAAGAAAGGAAGAGAGAGAAGGTCGTTCTCCATGTGGTCCTTGAGCTGCTGGGAAAGTAGACACCTGTCTTCTCGGAGAAACAAATACTTTGTATTTCTAAATTTCATCCATCGTTATCATCACCACCGCCATCACCATCATTTTGTGTGTGTGTGTGTTTGTGTGTGTGTGTGTGTGTGTGTGTGTGTGCATCCATGAGCACTTTGGAGCATGTGCAAGACTCAGGTCACCAGGCTTGTAAGATCACTCTAATCTGCAGTGTCCCCTTGCTGACCCAGAGCAACAGTTTTTAGCGTCATTTGGACAAAGTCATTTATCATTCATGTTCTTAACAATAATAACACGAGAGCTCTCCCCTGTTGGTTTGTGCTAAGACTTCAGTTCAGGGATTATACGACTTGGGTATCTTGAATATCATGCTACTGATCAGCCATATTGAGAACGATTCTAGTTCATGGGGCCAGTTATGGGCAGGTGGTAAGCTCTGGAGGGCTATGTGAGACAAAGGCAAAAGCTTCCTAGACAAACAAAGGAAACTTCAAAGTCCCAGATGTCTGTGGAAGGGTGTAGGAGAGGTGACCCAGAAAATCTTTGACAACCATTTATTCATTTTCATATTTTTCTTTTATTCTTCTCTCATATCTCACATCCCCTCCTTCCACTCTTCCCTTTCCCACCCCACCTCCCCTCTCCCCCAGATCCACTTCTCTCCCATTTCCCTTCAGAAAAAGATCAGCCTTCCAGGGATATCTACTGAACATGGCCTAGCAAGTCATACTAAGACTAGACATAAACCCTCATATCAAGGCTGGACAAGGCCCTGGAGGAGGAGGAAAAGAGTCCCAAGAACAGGCAAAAGAGTCAGAGACACACCCACACCCACTGTTGGGAGTCCCACAAGAACATTAAGCGACACAACCATGAAGTATATACCCATACGGGATCGATATTCGTCAGTTCAGTCACTGTGAGCTCCTGTGAGCCCTGCTTCGTTAATTCTGTAGGCCATTCTCGTGGTTTCCTCTACCCCTCTGGCTCCAACAATCCCTCCTCATTCTCCTTCTCCTCCTCCTCCTCTTTCTTCACCTCCTCCTCCTCATCCTCCTCTTCCTCCTCTTTCTCTTCTTCTTCAGGGTTCCCCTGGCTCTGCCCAGCATTTAGCTATAGGTCTCTGCATCTGCTCCTATCAGTTGCTTGATGACACCTCTCTGAGGATGCGTAGGATAGGCACAAATCTATGACTACAGAAGAATATCATTAGGAATCATCTCATTGACTTTTTTTAACTTTTTTTTTTTGCCAGTCATGTTTGGTTCTGTCTTGGTCTCTGGGCTGATCTGCCTCTCATTCCTGGCCATCCAGGCAGTGTCTACATTGGGATCCACGTTGGTTGGACACTCCCATAAGTTCTGTGCCACCATTATATCATCACGTTTTGCAGGCAGGAAAGGTCATAGGTTGAAGGTTTTGTGACTGGGTTGATGTAAAAGTCCTACTGCTAGGAGCCTTGTGGTATGGAAGATGGCCACTTCAGGCTCTGTGTCCTCCATGCTGAGAGCCTTGTGGTATGGAAGATCGCCACTTCAGGCTCTGTGTCCTCCATGCTGAGAGCCTTGTGGTATGGAAGATGGCCACTTCAGGCTCTGTGTCCTCCATGCTGAGAGCCTTGTGGTATGGAAGATCGCCACTTCAGGCTCTGTGTCCTCCATGCTGAGAGCCTTGTGGTATGGAAGATGGCCACTTCAGGCTCTGTGTCCTCCATGCTGACAGCCTTGTGGTATGGAAGATGGTCACTTCAGGCTCTGTGTCCTCCATACATCTAGGAGCCTTGTGGTATGGAAGATGGCCACTTCAGGCTCTGTATCCCCCATACTAGCAGACTTCACTAGTGCCTCTCTCATAGATTCCAGGTAGTTTCTGCTGTAATAGTTTTCTACATTGCCCCCTATATGGCCCTGGACTCAAGTTGTCTCTCCCAGTTGTATCTTCCCTTACCTCCACCTCAGTCTTATCCATGCTATTCCCATCACCCCCGTCCCCAGTCCACCCACAAAATCTATTCTATTTCCTCTCCCGGGAGATCCATGTCTCACCCCTTGAGATTTTCATGTTACTGAGCCTCTCTGGGTCTGTGGATTATCCTTTACTTTACACTCATGTCCACTTATGAATGAGTACATATCGTGTGCGTGTCTGAGTTACCTCACTCATGATGGTCTTTTCTTTTTTTATTATTTATTTATTTATTAGAAATTTCCACCTCCTCCCATCCTCCTATTTCCCTCCCCCTCCCCCCACTCCCCATCTCTCTCGCTCTCCAGTCCTAAGAGAAGTCAGGAGTCAGGGTGCCCTGCCCTGTGGGAAGTCCAAGGTCTAGGAAGGTGTGCATCCAAACAGAGTAGGCTCCCAAAAAGCCAGTACATGCAGTAGAATCAAAA
>LOEQ01005226.1:120952-136514 GCA_001685075.1 Bramus lutescens
CATTTTCAAATTTCCCATGAAACACCAAGATGATACTGGGAGAAGCAAAATGAAACCCAGTCCCCCTGCCTTTCCATAAAAGTATAAAATATCTCACAGCAACATGCTACTGTAGTATGGGTACAGATGTGAGACTAACCAGAGATGAGGTTTTAGGGTGTTGCTAAGGATCTTTTTGTTATTGATTGATCATGCACCCATGAAACCTGTTGTATTCTGGTTCCTCTTGCCTGACCATATCTTCCACAGCCCTCCCTCCATCTGTGATCTAGTCAGTCATCTGAGTGTATCTGACCCCACGGCTGCCCCAGCGTCTTTGTGGGTTGACTCTTCTCTCAATGGTAGTTCACTATTCAACTACACGGCACACCGGAAACTAAAACTTCCAAACTTGTGAGCCCAGATAAATATCTTTCTTCAAAAATTGCTTATATCAGCTACTTCTTATAGTGAAAGAAAACTTCAACAGAGGCTCACAGGCACCAGTAAACCAGGACCATTCTATAGCAGGTTGTTGTCAAGGTTACGTGGGTGTTTCCTCTCTGCATTTATCAGCATTCTGTTGCACGGTGGGTGACTTTAGAGAGACATGGGAGGTGACAGCCTACCTGCTGGGTTGATGTGAGGTCATGTGGGGTTCCAGCCTACCTGTTATATTGATGTGAGGTTGTGTGAACTGACGATTGGCCTACTTGCTGTGCTGACCTGAGATCAGTGTTGTAGGCTTATGATGTGCCAGTAAGTAATTTTGACCCTTTGATAGAAAGCCTGAAGAGGAACCTTCTGCTTTGGGTGACCAGGGATCATCTAATCTGCCAGTGTCAGGTCCTCTCAACATCCAAAATAACATCAATAATTACAGGACTTTGTAACCTTTGTAGATTGACAAGGGCCTACGTTTACAAAGTGTTTGTCAAAGCCTGGCTAGGAAGCATAGCATCTAAAGTGGCTGAGCAACTACTTAAAAAGGCTACAGTTTCGAATGTTCTGTTTAGAATATGGTTTTCCTGATGATAACTTAGTCTTTTAAATACAGAGAAGAGCTAAACATGGTATTGGATCAGCATTGCAGTTGGATCTGTGGAGAACAAACGATGCCTTTCGTTAAATGGGTGAGCTCTCAACAAGCACCCTAAAAATATGATTATTTCTCATACTATATAATAGAAGCTGTTTTCAGTGTCAGACTCTGAGAAAGAGGAGGATACCTTCTGGCTGGGAATTCAGTTACAGGTGGGCCTGTTGTAGACCAGCCTGAAGGCCCAGGAGTCCTCACTCAAGCGTTTATTCAACATACGTTAGATACCTACTACGTGCGCCATTCCAGCCCTAGGCATGTAACAGGAAATACCCAAGGCCCTGTGCTGTAGGAAGTCTTACAGCTTGTGGTTTCCTGCCTACTGGGATGTGGCCTCTTATAATATATATGCTGATGCAGAGCCTGCATCCACCCCTTCTTCCTGGTCCCTCCTTTGGGTTGCTGGATTTGGTCTCTGTTCTCTGTTCAAGCAGAGAATTCTGATTTGTGAGTTTACTCCTAAATAATTAACCATCTATTTCTCAATTCTGAGCTAGTGTGGGATTTCTTTTAAGCATCCTTTCCACAGCCCTGTTCTTAGGAGCTCATTGCTATAGCTGTGAAGGAAACAACAAATTCACAAAACACAGGCCAACTCTTTGTATAGTAATCAATGAACAGGCGTCTGCGGTGTGACCACTGTGTGTGTGCTTCTAAAGACACATCAGTTAAGACAGGTAAGAAAGGACTTCTAGACCATTAAAAGATGCCTGCCTCATGCATTGTGGGAGTGAGAAGTAGAAAGATTATTTCCAGTCCTGTATTACATCAGAGAACGTGTCAATCATTCTAAGTTCTTGATCCTTGTAATCCACCATACAGGAATGGTTTTGAAGAACAATTTGAGGAAAGAAGAAAGCCTGAGAATGAAGTTACATTGCATGAGCATGTAACATGATCTCAGATCTTTAGATGCAAGGTCCCCAGTGCTAATATTCATCTCTCACAGGCATTGAGTCAGGATAGAGAATCTCTAAAGTGTGTGTTAATTCGTCTTGAGAGAAAACACTCCCTAAAGCTTGATCCTTTGTCTTCTCCCAGATCTCCTTGATGACCTTATGTCCTTTCTTAAAATATTTTATGTTTTCTTCATCCACAGCAATCATTCATTGAGATCTAAATATTGAAGGTTTTTAAGCTTATGCTGATGGTGGTATCTTGGTTGTAGCTCCCACGCATTCTGGTGCCTGATTATCTCTTTACATTCCTTTCTTTCCCTGCCTTGTTCTGGTGCAAGACACTGTCTCAGATTTACAGGAAAAGAGCATAAGAAAATGCGCTGAGCATATACAAGGAATACTATTCGGCTGTGAAGAAAAAAATCCTGTGATTTTTTTTTCCAGGAGCACTGATTGAACTGCAAATTATTATACAAGATGAAACGAGTCAGGCACAGAAGGATAAATATTATACATTGTTACTTAAACACAGAAACTAAGAGGTCAGGTTTATAAAGAGTGGAACAAGGGAGGTGGGCATAGAAAAGATGGGTAATGTGTTACAAAGCCCAGGAAAATGAACTGGTAATTCTCTACAGCACAACCATAACACTAGGATCAACACAGGTTGACCTTATGCTTCACAATAGCTGCCAGAGAGGATTTGGAATGACTCTTCTGTGGTTCCGTTACATGGGAAAACGCTTTCCAAAAGCTCGTGTGATTGTAGGCTCGTCCCCAGGGTGGGTCCAAGGAGCTTCAGGGTGCAGGGAAGTTGGGTCGTTGAGGGCACTGCCTTTGGAAGGGCTCGCTACAATCGTGGTGAGACTGCAGTTCCCTCAGAAGTGAGTCGTTATGAAAGGACAAGAGTGGCCTTCATCTCCCCGGTTCCAGACATAGTCTGCTTTGACATAGTTCACCGTGACAGAATTCCACCAAGGGGCATTGCTATGGAAACTTCAGCGCTGCGAGCAAACCAAACCACTCTTCTTCAGGAATAGCATATGTCTGGAGCTTTTATACAGTCATGAAAATTGTCTCCAACAAAGAGAAATGAAAACGTCTCAAGAGATAGATGGTGCGTCAGTTATGTTGACTTGATCCCAACATTATGTGCAGGCATTGGTGTGTCCACTGGTCTGTAAGGATGCACAGCATCCCACATCAGTTTGAAAGTGCTTTCCTGCTCGGCTAGGCAATGGAGCACCATCTCAGTCAGTGTGCGCCAGCAGGTCAGGAAGGACTCTAGGGTAACCAGCATGGGAGCTATTTATGCTGCTTGTGTAGATTTTTTTTCTTCTTAATTCATGTCCAGGAAATGAAAGAAAGGAAGAAGGAAGAAGAAAGGAGTGGTTCCCACAATTCTATCAAAGGCCCCAACCCCAATGACGTGACAATTGCCCGTCAGACCTCTGGCAGTTAGTTTTGACCAAACACTTGATGCAACCAAGAATCATCTTTGAAAAGAGCCTTTTTCTGGCATTGATCTGAGAATTTCCTGCATGTGTACTGTATGTACATCATTTCTACCCATCCTCTCTTCCAACTCCTCTTATGTTCCCACAGCCCTCAAATTTAAGGTCTCTTCTTTAACTCTCATTGTGACATCTATATACATATGTGTATACACACATATACAACGTGTTGATTCTCTTTAGTGTTGCACATTTGTACATATGTTTAGAGCTGACTACATGGGAGAGGATAATCTATCTGAAGACTTGTTCTTGGGCCTTGGGGGAGACTGATTCATCCTCTCAAAGCATCCATTGACTGACTCTATCTCTTCATACAGGGGTAGAATCTTCTGAGATTTTTCTGCTGTCTGCATTGGCATGTTAACTGGGTTGTCATTATGCAAGTCTTGTTTAGGTCAACCATATTGTTGGGATTTCATAGTTTAGCTTCCCTCTGATATACAGAAGACAGAATCACATGACAGATTCTGGTCCTTTGGTTCTTACAATATTCCTGCCCCATAATCCTTGAAGCCCCCTGAACCTTAGGCTTGGGGATTGCATTGTACATACATCACTTGGATCTGGGCATCTTAATCCTACAGTTGTTCTCTGCATTTTGACCAGATGTAGCTTTTTGTAATGGTCTCTACTGCATGAGATATGAGAAGTACACATATCTGTGAGTTTGCAGAGAAATATTTAGAATGCAGTTGAGGAAAGTAGCATTAGTATGGCCTCTTCTAAGGGTCCATGACCTTAGGAGCCATGTGTAGTTGATGAAGTGCACAGAGCTAGGAATGAACTCCTGCTACTGAGCAAGCCTTAAGTCCAGTTTATACGGTTGTTGGTTACCCCCAACCTTACTATTTCATCTGCTGGTTTTTATGGGTCTGTTTTTGGTTTAATTTTGGTGGTTTGGATGAATCTGGAAATCCTTCCAGTTCTTTTAAATTTTGCAGCTTAAGAATAGGTTTTTAAATTATTAGCTTATATTATTCTGAATTTCTTTGGTGTGTGGTGTACTATTACCCTATTCATCACGTATTCTGTTAATCTCAGTCATTTCTGTTTGTTTTGGATAACTGGATAGATAAATTGGTTGACTTGTTTATTGTATTGAAGAACCGGTTGTTGGATTTGTTTATTTTATATACTGTTTTCTTTGTCTATAATTAATTATATCTCCTCTGGCCTTTATTATTTCTTCCAATCGACTAGACTTGGTTTGACTTGTTCTTTTTCCAGATTCTTTAGTTGTGCCATTAAGTCATTTATTTTTGTTCTTTCTGATTATTTTTTAATGTAGGCACTTATAGTTTTGAAATTCCCTCTTCAGACTTCTTTTTAATATGTCTCAGAGGTTTTGTTCTGTTGTGTTTTATTTAATTCTTAGATCTTTATTTTTTTTTACTTTTTTCATTATTTCTCCTTTGACCCATTTATCATTCAGCAGTTTGTTGTTTAATTTTCATGAGTCTGTATAATAACTTGAAATTTTTTTACTGTTAATTTTACATTTTGTTGCATTGTGGTCAATTAAGATACAAAAATTATTTAGATTTCTCTGAATTTATCGAGTTTTTTTGTGTCCTAGGATGTAGTATAGTGGTATATTATTTGTATTTTGATAAATAAATCCTGCTTGAAGACCAGAGGCCAAGCTAAAGCCAATAAAGGTCAGGTAATTGTGACACGCATCTTTAATCCCAGGATTTGGGAGACAGAATCAAATGAATCTCTGTGAGTTCAAGGCTACCCCTGGCTACACAAGATCAATTCAGAAATAAATCCAGGTGGTGGTGGCTCACACCTTTAATCCCAGTATTAGGTAGTCACACACCTTTAATCCCAGCACTAGAGGGAATATAAATTGGGAGGAGAGAGAGGTTTAGTCTGCTTAGTCTACAGTCACCCAGTCTTGGCAGAGGCAAGACTTCTCTAGTGGTTTGATTATTTTTCTTTTCTGGTTTTGGGGTTGAACTCCAATTTGTCTTTTTATATTATTATTATTCATGCTACAGTGTGGTCTATTTTAGAGGCATTTCCATGGGCTGCTGAGTAGTAAGCTACTCCTGGGTGTTTCAGTGTAATATCTGTAGATCTATGTTATGTTCATTTGATGTGTGGGGTTATTTCATTATATGAGTCTCTGTCTATATGTTGTCCAGGTGGCCTATCTTTTGGAGAATGTGGGGTATTACTACTGCTATTACTATGTTGAAGTGAATCTGAATCTTGAAGTAGAGTAATGCATGCTTAATTCATTTGGTTATACCAGAATTTTTTGTAAGCATATGTTTAGAATTCTATTATCTTCTTGATTAATTGTTCCCTTAATCAAATAAAGTGCCTTTTAAAAAATATCTTCTGTTTAATCTTAGTTTGAAGCCTGTTTAATCACATATTAGGTGGGTGATATCTGCTTGCCTCCTGGTGCCATTTTTTTTTAAATTCTGTCCTTTCATGTTAAGGTGCTGTCTATCCTTCAAAGGAAGATTATTTTCTTAGATGTAATGAAATATAGATTTTATTTTTAAGCCCTTCAACTCTCCTATATCTTTTGACTTGGAGGTGAGGTAATTAGTATTTAAAGTTATTATTGAAAAGTATGGGTTAATTGTGGGTTTTTTTATTTCTGTTTGTGTTCTTAGCCCTATCTTCAGATTTATTGGATTTCCTTCTATGGCCCCTTGACTCTACTTCTTCCTCTCTTTAGTCTGAAGTCTTGTTTCCAGTATTGTCTGTAGGACTCAGTGTACATGGGTTATTTCAACCACTTTATATCATAGCAAGTTTTTCTTTGTCCTTTAAGTGTGACAGAGAGTTTTGCTGGGTACAATAGTCTAGGCTGGCCTCTGTGGTCTTTTAGTAGTATAGTGTTCCAGGCACTTCTGGTTTTCAAAGTTTCCATTGAAAAATTGACAGTTATTCTGATGGCTTCTTCTGTACATATGACTTGTACTTTTTTTCTGGCAGCACTCAGTACTCAGTGTTCTGTAGAGTTAGTGCTTTAAGTATAATGTGCCATAGAGAGCTTCTTTTCTGGTTCTGTCTGTTTGGTGTTCTTATGCTTCTTGTACATAAATGTCTTTCCTAATTTGGGGGAGTTTTTTCTATGATATCATTAAAGATCTAGTCTATGGCGTTGACCCAGCATTCTTCTCTTTCATCTATTCATCTATACCTATAACTTACATAGTTGGTCTTTCCACAATATCCCAAGTTCCTTGCATGTTTCTTTTTGTGTATTCTCTTCTGTTTTGGTTGTTGATTTGATGTGACTCGCTGATTGAGTTCTTTCCTGCTTTCCCTGAAATGATGGAATCTCAAGTCAAATGAACATTTTCCTCCCTATAAGACTTATTGTCAGGATGTCTTGTCCAAGCAAAAGAAATGAGAGTAGAATAAGATCCCCTTCTCTTTTACCGTGTTCTGGTATATCCAAACAAGGGCCTTTGGGGATATGTTTTGGATCTAGACTACAGCAGCATGAGCTTCAATGACTGGGAAACTCTATGTGGATGCTGCAGAAGGCAAAAAATGTCTGTGCTTTAGAGAAACAATTGTTCCCCCCCCTTAGGAAAGTTCAAGTGTTTTTAATGGCATTCCATCTCTATAAGTCATAGGAAGTTGATGACTAAAAGTACCATTTGCTTCATTTAAACCCATAGCTCAGCAACATAGTATGTGTACTGCTGAGTGTCAGTGATATGCCCTCATTCCAGTGTGCCTATCATGTTGTGAAATACTGAGTGTCAGTCTTGTGCCATCATTGACCTATGGCCAGTCTGATGTGGGAGTCCACTCTGTATGCTGTGATTACCATTGATCAATAAAGAACTGCTTTGAGCCTATAGAAGAGCAATATGTTTATAAATGTTTGTTTACAGTTGAAGGGGCATATGATATAGATATGAATAATTTGCATTGGTATAGATCTTGGTTTATTGATACAAATTTAAGGTCAATTTTGTTATATGTATATTTCTGCTCTTGATTAAGGTATTGTGTTTGTGTAGCTCACTTAAAAATGTAATATATAATTAAGAAATATAGATTAATAGATAATCACCTATAATAGTCAAGCTTACGTCATATTAGTTAGGTTTTCTAGATATATAGAGATATATTTCAGTTAGATAGGTATTCTTTNAACTTAGGACTTTTCATGAAAGTGAGATACATTTGATCCTGGCAGCACCAAACTACTTCGAGAGGACAATGGGTATTGAAGAGGCTCCTTATGGAGTTGGTTAGCCATTTGGGCAAGAAACTGCTCTTGCCTAGACCGCTTGATTCCAGACATTCTACAGGACACAGAAATACTATGGGCCTGTGGGCTGAAGATTGAATGCCCCAACAATACAGAAGATCTTTGGATGACTGTCCAGGCAACAAGATGTCTCTGTCATTTCTAGAGTTTTGGAAGTTGCTTACAATGCACTTCCTGTTAACTTAGATAATAGTATATCCTTCTGGAGTCTTTGATGGAGTTGAAGAATTGATAATTATAATTATAGTTTTCCTTAGTTTTGATAAAAGATAAAGTATATATAAATATTATAATTGTAATTCTTGCTTGATAACTGTATTTTTATATGTAATTTTACTATGTTAAAGTTAAAACATAACTTTTTATTTAATCAGAAAAGGGGAGGTGATGTGTGATTCCCCTCTGTATGCTGTGATTAGCATTGATTAATAAAGAACTGCTTTGTTCCCTATAGCAGAGCAGGGCAGAACAGAAATAGGCAGGGAAAACTAAACTGAATGCTGGGAGGAAGGAGGCAGAGTCAAGGAGAAACCGTGTAGCCGCATTAGACAGATGCTGGAACTTTACGTGGTAAACCACAGTCTTGTAGTGATACACAAATTACTAGAAATGGGTTAAGTTAAGATATGAGTTAGCCAATAAGAAGCTAGAGCTAATGGGCCAAGCAGTGATTTAAATAGTATACTTTCGGGGCTGAGCAGCCGGACACCAACAAGTGGCCTCCTTGCAATACCAATCAGAGCAGAAACTTCCTATCACTTCCTGGAACTGCTAGCCTAAAGGGCAAAGGAAAAGCTTCCATTTCAATGTATGGTGTGTTTTGAATGACTATTAACTCCTTCATGACAAGCCGTAGCAAGCCCTGGCAGTGCACATTGAAGGAGACTGCTCTTTTGTTTTCTGGGTGCGTTCTCCTATTACAGTTTCATAAGTGAAATCTGGCCTTGTGGCACAGCCTTGTGATCTCTGAAGATGCTGCCTGTGCCACAGAGATGTGGATAGAGAATGTCATCTGGCTGAAAGAGCAAGACAGTAGGGAGAGGTTATAGAAGCAGCTGGGGACACCTCTGCAGACTCCTACCTCCCCAGTCTTGATTACCCACCTTGGAAACCTGATATGGTTCATGTTTTAAAATAACATTGAGCCCTGTGGGGAGGCAGAGACAGCCACTGAGGAGATGGCGTTGGAGAGGAGCCCAATAGACAGGGCAAGGTTGTATTTTTATACACAGCTGGCCAGGATGCTGAAGAGCAGATGAGCTGGGGGAAGAAGGCAGCCTGCGAGGAGATCCTGAGTACATGGGTTAGGAAACAGAGTCAACACCACAGCTTTCTCCCTGGCTGAGAGAGAACGGCAGGTGGGTCCCCTAGCTTGGAAGGTCAGCAAGAAGTAATACGCGGAAATGGTGCAAAGGAGGTATGGTGAAAACCTCAGTCCACCCCGAGCAACGCCAAGATCCATGTAAAGTGTGCATGGTGCCAGATAAAACACGTGCCTAGCCCTGCTTGCTGTGTAGTCGTGAGACTTTGCTCAGAATCCCAGTGGGATCTCCATGACTAGGGGTGGTCATGGGATGTCCCAGGGTGGTATCCTAGGTGAGGATCCAGTAATAGTGGTGTACCAGAGGACAGACTGGTGACTCATTGGCATGAATGCTTGCTAGGAAAGTTGATTGGACAGAAGTGCGTACTGTGTGACACACCAATCTGACGCCACTGGAATGAGGTGTTGGAGGGGAGGGAAAGATAGAGGTGCAGAGAAAGCTTTTTTGCTTGCTTGTTTTGGTCCATTTGCTTGCTTGCTTTATTTTGTTTTGGTTTGATTTTTTTTTAAATTTTCTTGGGGGTGGCTATAGGGTTGGAGGAGGACTTGGGGGGACTGAATTTTTTTAAAGTAGTGTTTGTTCAGGCACTAGTAGTCCTGTGGGAGGTGGAAGATCTTGTATTGGCAGACTCTTCTGTATTGGCACTTTTACTGTTTCTGTGACCGACACCTAGCACAAACATGTTATGAATGAGTCATTTTTAGTTCACAGATCCAGAGAGTTTAATTTAGGATCACCTGGCCTCATGCACTTGGGAAGAGCATCAGGGGGTAGGAGTGTGTGACAGAAAGAAAGGGAGAAGGATGAAGATCACATCTCACCAGCAATGGCACGCTCCCATGGACCTACTTCTAGGCTCTAACTGCTGGAGTTGCCAGAATCTCCAAAGACAGCACTGTCAGCTCAGGAGAAGCACCTAGCACCATCAGCTGGGGGAGGGGCATCCAGCCCCATCAGCTGGGGAGGGGCATCCAGCACAGGAGCTTGCCAGGGGTGTTTTGTATTCAAGCCTGAGCACTTGCAGGATAAAGTGAGGTCACCCCCAGATTGCTGCCCACCCCTGTAATCAGCTTGCACATCACGATCTGGGAACCAGCCCCTGTGTGTCATTGCCACCTGCTTCATAGTTCAGGCACATCTACTCTGCTCTCCACCCTACCCTACTGCTAAAGCTAGAGACGTTTCAAGCTATTTAGCCTGAAAGGAATCAGGGAAGGGACAGACAAAAAGCTGCAAAACATGCTTTCTTTATGCTCTCACAGATGTTCTACAGCCTGACATGGTACATTGGAACATCTACAAAAAAACCTGACTTGAGAAGGACGACAGTTCTTTAGAAGCACATTGTGGTGTGATGTGTATGTACTTTATACAGTGTTATTTGGAGTGAATCTAGTTGAGTGTGCACATGCATGCATTTTAACTTTGTCACTACTGGTAGTAGTGCTGGAGACAGAGCCCAAAACTTCACACATGGCAAATCCTTTACCACTGAGTCACACCTCTGCTTCTATATTTTCCCATTAAATTCTTGCAAAAAACCCAAACAAAACAAAAACAAACAAACAAAAAATCCTCTTGTGTAACATCCGGAGTGATGCAGGTAACTATTACATTGTTCACCATCTGCACATGTTTATTGACTGTATAGGTCTCCAATCACAAGTCCCTTGATTGCAACCCAGCAATAGTAACTGCTATTGAAGCTATGCATTGCTATCACCCTGCTTTGGGCGATATATCCACAACTCATTTGAAATTGCCCCAGTAGTCTGAGAAAGGCCACGTTTAGAAACATGCTTCTGAATTTTCAGTTCTCCGTCTGTATTGTCCTAGAATGGTTCCGTCCAGTGTCCAGAGTCACTAACTGCACAAACGTTGTCCCCTACACAGCACATCTGAGTATTGCTGTCTCTAGCGCCTGTCGGTGCAACTTCAGCCTGGGGTTGTCAGCACTCAGCCAGGGACACCCAAAGCTTCCTTTCACCTCCTCCTGCTACTTCTCCACTTCTCTGGAAGGTGAGGCGACAGTGGGTTTGTCTCAGTTTGAGGAGGGTTTCCAGCGCACAGCTGATGCAGCTAGCTATGCACAAATCCCTGGAGGTTTGGTGTGCAGATTTTCTTCCTCCTCCTGTATGAAAGCTCTGGCCGAAATAGGTCTTCCTTGGGAAAGATGATCTACCCAGTCTACAGAGTACCACGCTCCTGTGCGGGTCTCCCTCACCTCAGCACGTAGCGCTCTTTACCTAGCTTATGGTCTGTCTGTGTTTGTCTGACCTCCAATCAGGGCCACTGATGAGGACTGTAACTAGAAACTCTCCAGCCATGGTGAATGACTGAAGACAAAACAGGCTTTATATTTTTAACATATATATATTTTTTACTGACTCTTTGGGAATTTCACACCATGCCCTCCAGTCTCTCCATTTCTGTACCTTGCCTCCATAGCATCCTCCCCAAAAAGAACATTTTAAAAAATTAATTACAAACAAAATGAAACAACCAACCAAGCAAATCTGCTCTTTATATTTTCTGTCCCTCCAGTGCTTTTTCATTTAATCTGGTGGCACGGGGAGCTGTGGTGTGTCACACAGCACAACCTTTTGTCCACTCAGTTTTGCTTGTGAATGTTCATTGCACTGAGTTGGGCTGGTTCAAGGCCTCCAGCTTCTGGTACACCATCAATCCTGAACTCCTCTCAGATACATTCTGCTGTTGCTCCGAGCCATGGAGACCCTGCAGCTATGATTCCAGAGGACCAGTTCCTTCGTGCACTCCAGCAGGTTGTAGATGGGGTAGATGTTGGGGTGGGCCAGTTCAAAGCCCTAGATGTGGGTCTGGGTGTGTTGTGCCCAGATTACGACCCCCAGAAAGAGAGACCACCAGAGAGGCTCAGACTGTAATAAGCAAGGTTTAATCAGCATAATACAAACATGTTTGGAATCCCTGTCTCCAAAACCCCGTTGCAGCGAGGTAGAGAGAGGAATTGTATCTCCTCTGTGGGGTCAGCTTTTAAAGGCATAACTACAAAGAGGCTTTTTAAAGTTGCTTTGGCACGGGTGCAAGGTCTTTTGCTCTATCTCATCCTGCTGTGTCAGATAGTTTTTTTTGTTCTTAGCAAGGTCACTGTTCCTGAGTCAGGACAGCCTTATCACCAGATGGTCCCATCCTGACTTATGCTTTGTATTCTCCCGAGTCTGGGGGCAGGGCACTATCCTTCCTGGAAGTTTCTAGTTTTAAAACATTCTGCTAGGAATTTTTTTTTCTCGTCCCTTTGAGAATAAGGGGTAAGTGTCCCATAGGTGGTGACTGATTTCATCAGTCTGAGCCACAGGTACTGCCCACTCTAGGTGAGGGGTAGAGCCCAGCTCTCCTATGGTCATGCCACCGGGGCCATCTCTCCCAAGTGTGGGGCCAGTTCTCCCCTAAGAGGTAAGACTAGCTCTTCTGTATTGACCAGTGAGGAACAGGGCCAGCTCTCCAAGGGCCAGTTAAGGGCAGTGCCAGCTCAGTACAGCCCTCAAATTTTACCATGCATGGTTCCTATGACCCCTGTTGTAACATGGGCCATGGAGATCAAGACAGACCCCAGTTGTAGCAGGACCACAGACCCAAACATGACACTCAACAGCAACTCAGGTCTGGACATCACCATGGCACCCGTGGCAGCTTAGGTCACCCAGATCAGTATGGCCCAGTGGCAGCATGACCCTTAGACACTAATATGATCTCAGGTGGATGATCAGACCCTAGGTATCTGCACAACCCTCAGTGGTAACAAAAGCCATGGATCTCAACTCAGACCCTGACTGGTATATGACCACAGACCCAGACATGGCTCCTGGCAGCAGCCCAGGGCCCAGATGACATCATGGGTGTCAGTGCAGGTCTCTCAGACTGGCACGGTTTCAGCAGTGGCATGGCCCTCTATTGTCGGGGTTTCTGTCCTGCCTGGTTCCCAGTTAGCAATTCAGGGTTTCTTTAGTGTGAGAGGTCTACATTAGTTATAAACTGACTGGCCCATTAGCTCAGGCTCCTTATTAACTCTTATAACTTATACTAGTCCATTATTCTTGCCTATGTTAGCCACATGGCTTGGTAACTTACTCAGAGAGGCAGCCACATCTTGCTTCTTCTGTGGCTGGGTCAGGACTGCAGAATAGGACTTCATTCTTCCTAGAATTCTCCTGTTCTCATTGACCCGCCTCTACTTCCTGCCTGGCTACTGACCAATCAGCGTTTATTTAAAATGTAATTGACAGAATACAGACCATTATCCTACACCAGCCCTCTGTAGGAGGATGCTACTCCTTCTTTTCTTGGCTGCCCAGACCTGAATAATCAAGCAGAAACTATATTAATTACAACACTGCTTGGCCGTTTAGCACAGGATACTTATTAACTAACCCTTACATCTTAAATGAGCCCATTTCTAGTAATCTGTGTTTCAGCACAAGACTCTGGCTTACTGGTAAGGATCCAGTGTCTGTCTTCTTCAGTAGCTACATGGCATCTCCCTGACTCTGGCTACTCTGTATCTCTTCCAGCCTGGCTATATTCTGCCCTGCTATAGGCTGAAGCAGCTTCTTTATTAAGCAATGGCAATAAGACATATTCATAGAATACAGATCCCTTGGATATTAACATGGCCACAGATGGTGACCCACACACTGGGCACCCATGTAGCATTTGGTGGCAACAAAGGTCACATACATCAACACAGACCCTGTCCATGGTAGGGCCATGGTCTCAATCAGGTTTTTAAGGGGATGGGGCCTGGGGTTGGGGGCTTCTGTCCCTATATGCAGCCCTCTTTCATGAACATGGCCAGCAAGCCCCAGGCCTCAGGCTTCTGCCTTCTTTGTCTCAAGAGACTCCGGGACAGGTGTGATCTGTAAACATATTTCTGGGGGTTTGAGCTAAGGCTTTTATGCCTCTTTTCTCTTCTTTTTTAAGTGGACCATCTGTATAAGCCAGTGAAACTAGAGGCCCAACTCCGCCAGGTACAGCAGCATCTCATTCAGCACTGACAGTTGTATGCAGGACAAATGCCATTTTATAAAGTCACGAAGAGACCCAGAAAGATCACATGGATGTACAGTAGGCAGCCATGAGAGAAACATAGTTTTAATTACCCAGAAGAATAGAAAGTTTAAAGCAAACTAAACTACACAAGCTCGAAAACAAGAGGTATAAACAGAAGTGAGGACCCAGTTATTGCTGACTGCTCAGCCTCTGTGTGCCCCATCGGGAAAGCCCTGCTTTGGGAAGACATCACACAGAAGGGTTGACAGTAAGATCTACTGCCCCTCCCTGAGCTGCTGATCTTTGTTGCCCAGGCCCTTCCTTCATATTGGGCTACTGCACATATGTAGCATATGGGACTGTCAGTGTCCAGGAGACTTCCTAGGGATTGTAGTCATGTCCTCTGTGTGATACTGCAGAATGTTTGAGTATGCACTGGGCATCTTGACCATGCAAACATGGACTGGCATCGTACGATCCTTCACCACCTAAGGAAACCTCATGAATGAGGATAAGGTTCCTGTGGGTAAGAAAGAACTGTCCATACAGGGCCACGTTCACTAGACCCAGGAACCCTGCAGAATGGTCCAGAAACTTAGAGATGGTGTTACTGCCCTTCTTAACCTCTGTAGATTTCAGGGTCCTGAGAGTCTGTGGAGCTCCAGTGTATGAAGGAATGCCCATGGACAAGGGGTGCAGCTGGGCTGAGTTTGAAGCATGTCTGTGAGGTGATCTCTTTTCTCACTTCAGAGTGGACTACGCTGCCATCAGAAACTACAAACTTGGAGGGATCTTGTGGGATGTGCACTGAGATGGACCCCTGGACAGGGTCTTGGGAAATAGGGACAGAGATGTCTTTGTAGTGTCTGATCCGTCATCTGGCCGTGATCACAGAACAAACAGCAAAGAGCAGAGAAATGGTTAAGTGAAGGAAGTAGTTTGGACGCCCACCATGGGGCTGAACAGTGGGGCTCCATGCAGGACCAAAGTACCTGGCCCTGATGGCCACGCTCTGATTCCAAAGTGAAAACTTTTTCAGCACCATCTGAGGAATCATGATGGGGGTGGGATGGGGGAGGAAGGGGGTGAAGGTGGAGAGAGCAGGAGGAGGGGAGGGAGTGGGAAATGGATTTGGCATGTAAAACAAGAAAAGATAGTTTTTTTTTTAATATTCTGGTACAGCTCATACAGCCACGCAGATCCCTGGCTGTATCTGATGCTTCATTAATTGCATGAAATCCTGCTCCATTCGAAGATGGTTGGATAAACAAGATGAAATATTGTTAATGATGATAAAATGCCGGCATCTCTGAGCTCTCTTGCTGTTGCAGCCGCAGGAAGCAGGCGGGCCTTTCTGTCTTCCCTGGGCAAGGGTTGTTGTGAGTCCAGGTAGGACTCCACTTTCCTTCTCTGCTTGATCCTCTGGCTTTTCTGATAGCCTTCACTAGTACTGACATCTCAAG
>LOEQ01005226.1:182979-194506 GCA_001685075.1 Bramus lutescens
TAACCAATGAAAGTAACACATAGACAGATGACCCTCCTACATCAACCTAGGTAATTAATTACTCAGTTCTAGTAAAGTCATCATCATTGGAGAACCTATAACCACTAATTTACTATACTAACATAATCTCTAAACAATCTACACACATGTAGTCTTCAGCCCCCCATAGGAAATTTCTCTCCACAACACAGAGAGGACTATATGTGTGATTATTTGGGGAGTCTGGGCGGTCGGGAAATGAACAAGTGCCCTCTGACTACACAGTCCCAGTAGATACATCTACAAAACACTCTTGCATCTAAGGCTTAGGGAACATTTTGTATGAGGGAACAGAAAGATTGTAAGAGCAGAAGATCAAGAAGTGTGCTGGAGTTTGCTTCCTTATAATGTCAGAAGCTACATCCATAGATGATGGGGAAGTTCAGCCAATCACATTTGGCTAGGGCATGGCCTCCTGGAGCCYGGGAAGATAAACTTGGAGATCCAGGTGTGCYCTCTCTCTTTTTCTTCTTATTTCTCCCTTTCGCGCACTGGACCCTGGTTACGTGAGTTCACTGTTTTCCAATTATTAAACTANTTGAACTGGTCTGGTTGATCCTAATTTACCGGTAAACCACGCCCATCACATAGAGTCTCACCAACACGACTGCCCAAACATGAGTTGAGCAAGGATGAAGCACAATGGACAAAGTGCACAGGGAAAAGCCCACAAGGCCTCAGCCCTAGATAAAGAACTATGGAAAACCGAGGAAAGTTGGGAGCAGTAGAGGCAGTCTTTCCCAGGGAAAAATGCTAAGTTCTGAAAACACATATAAAAGCACCATTATATGAACTAAGAAGGTTATATTTAAGAATATATCTGTATATACATATATGCATGCCATCACAATGAATGAAAAAAGAGGCCATGGATTTGAAGGACAGTAGGGAGGGTTATATGGAAGGGCTTGAAGGGAGGGAAAAGAAGGGAGAAATGTCATAGTTATAATTCCCAAAAGCAAATAAATAAAAAGGAAAATGATATCATATTGAGTGAGATAACTCAGACTAGACAGAGAGATGCCACATGCTCTTTTGTGTCTGTGTTTCCTGGACCAGATCTTCAGATGTGTCTATGTAAGCAGGAGTAACTGAAGCAATTAGCAAAATAAAAAGGCTCCATTGCTTGGTGAGGGGAATAGAAAGGGTGCAAGTTATCTGAAGGTGGAAACAGGAAAAACCATGGGGCTTTAATTAGTGAGGGAAAAATATAGACAAGGGAGAGAATATGATAGACTAACAGTAGAGATGTCTGGGAATGTCATAAGGAATTATACTAATTATACTGTCAACCTAAAACACAGGCAAGTCTGTACCTTTATCTCTCTCTGTATACAGATATAGACACAAATATAGATGTATAGGCATGGCTTAACAGAAGTGAAAATTTCCCATCTGGGCTGACACCGCTCGCTCCAAGGGCAAAGACCATCAAATAATATCCCGGCACAATCCCTTTTTGAGTTATTGGTCAAGGTTTTCAGAGAGACTACCAAAACATACCTGTTATTATTGTTGCCCTTTGTTGCCTCTCAGAGGTGAAATGTGGGCCCCGTTGCTGAAGATACCCCCAAGACCTAGCTCTCTAGTATCAGGAGGCACCATGTTAGCTACAGAGGAGGGAAGCAACCAGCAATCCCTCCCGTGAAGATGCCTGTGAATTAAGATGACAAACGGGATGAGAACATTGCAGTGTTGTATATGTAGCTTGGTGGTAACCAACAGCTCTCTGTCTAGTCAACAAGAGGTTTCAGCACACTGGGTACTGGAAACCCAGACAACTCAAGCTAGTGTCCAAACCATGGGTCTTGGAAGAGAACTTACAACTGCCACTTTAATAAACTGTCATAATCCTAGTGGTATTCTAAACATTTGTCTGTCTACCCACAGAAAAGTATGTCTTCTGTCCTCATCAGGGAAGCTTCTTTGCAACAGAAAGAGAGATCAGTAGAGAAAACCACCACCCATCAAACTGCAGAGTTATATAGTCCAGTTCCAACTGCAATACCCACAGCATAACTTCTGTACCTGTGGCTCGGGAGCAATGTTGGGATAGGGACTGGAAAGATGGCAGAAGCCAGAGGATCAGGGAGTTTGCTGTGAGAGTGTCTCTCCTAGAAATGTCAAGGAAGCTACACTCAGAGGTTTCATCAATGTGGCGGCCGAAACAAGACCTGAACAAGGATGACACCGATAGACGTGATAACATGGAATAATAGACATGATAACATGGAATAGATGTGATAAGATGGAATAGACATGATAACATGGAATAATAGACATGATAACGTTGAATAGACGTGATAACATGGAATAGACATGATAACATGGAATAATAGACGTGATAACATGGAATAGACATGATAACATGGAATAATAGACATGATAACATGGAATAGACATGATAACATGGAATAATAGACATGATAACATGGATAAAACCCATGAAGGAAATCTCAACCCTACATATATAACTACAGACAACCAAGGAATGCTAAAGGCCAGAGAAATAGTCTTCCCAGGGAAGAGCACATAAATTAGTTATCCAATACCAAATGGTTAGTTCTGCATATGCACACATACATGCATGCATTCATATACAAGTGCATGAACATACACACATGCAGACATATATGCAACATTATACAGGCTGAACAGGCTGTATTTATATATTTAGACAGATTATATCATTATATAATTTATTTAAAATTTTTTAAAATAATTTCATCTATTTAATTTATATATTATTTGTATAACTCAAGAGAGAGGGAGTACATGGTAGTGGTTGGAGAGAGGAAAGGGAAGGGGGAACTGGTTCAATTAAATCTCAAAAAATAAAAATTCAACAACAAAAAAGAACAATTAGGACATAAAAGAAATTAGCTAATTTAACCCTTATTAGAAAAAGAAAAAAATCATTTCAGAATTCAAGGGAACACATATATAAAGTTAAAATGCTTTGTAATAAATTTAGAACAATAATAAAAATAGAACCATTTACATTGGATTAGTCTTTGTAAGCAATATAGAGGTAACTTATGTAGCCAGACTTGTGGGTCCTAGGCAAAGGCACTGCAATTTTGTATAGTGGGCGTAGAGTGCCTATGTATAGCGTATAGTGCCTTAGGGTGTCCTGAGATGCTCAGGATGCTGAGGGGTGACTGTACTTTAAATATCAACGCATTTTTATACCTTAGAATGAATCCGTCACCTTATTAAAAGACCTTCCGTGTATGCTACCCAGGTTGAGGGTGGGACACCCAGACTTTGATCACGGATTTTAATTTTTTTCCCTTGGTCACTGTTTTTTTCCGCAGGGAAGAAGGAAAGCAGAGATAACCTTCCTCTCAAGTTCCCAACTACAAACCATACCATGATTCTGTCACAGTGCACTCTGGGTAACCAATGAATTTTGGGTTTCCTTACGGAGACAAGGCGATGGGTTCCTTACAAGAATGTGACCACTCCTCCCGCAGGTGGCCACACCTAAAAAGTCTTTCCCAACAGGAATGCAGGCTTCTCTGCTGTTCTAGTTCCCCCCGCCCCAACTCTATATATTTTAGGTTCCATCTCAGGTCGCATAGAGCCTGACGTGGTAGGAAGCAGCTAGACACTCGGGGCAGAATCTGAATCTTGTGCCCTGTTCCCAGCCTCTTGGCTGGGGTGGAAATCGTCAAACATGCCACCTGATCTTTTGCAAGGGGAAACACTGAAACTCCTCAAGATGGTGATTTCTTGGCCCAGAGGGTGTCACGACACTCACCAACATGTCCTCTATGCTATGCACCCTAACATGAGGCGTAATTGTGTAAGAGAGGACCCCAGTAGCTTTTGCTATCCTCCAATCTCATACATCTTTGCCTCCCGTGGTAGACAATCAATGAGGAATTCATGTGGGAAACGGATTTAGTTGTTAGGAGGGAGCAGTTGCTAAGAGATCAGAAGCGGTGGAGATGGAGATACAGTCTGCCTGGAGGGACAGAGGCTGCAGGGTGTCTGAATCGGACAGTTGCGTGGTAGAAGCTGCCAGGAACACGAGAGGACCTCCCTCCTTGTCTTATGGATTCATTAGTTTCTACACTATCTTAGCAGAAATGCACCTACCCTGCAATGTACCCGCCTGGCGGTGGATGGCCAATGGCACTCACACCTCAGGCATAGTTCAAACCTGGGCACCCTTTGTCACCTGGCAGACTCAAGTCAGGTTGCCTGAGGTCACTCTAGAAAGTTAAGTTAGACAAGGAGATGAACAACACTGCCCTGGCTTCTGGAGGGGTATTGTCAGATGCTCACCTGCAGGCCAGACCTGTTCCTCCTACTCCCTTTTCAGGAGCCGCTAGAAGGTTCTTGTCTTCGTAAAGTTTCTATTGCCGGGATGGAACACCGTAACCAAAAGCAACTTGCAGAGGGGGATGTTCCACTTCACATTACAGGTCGTCGTTGCAGCAAGTCAGGGCAGGAAATCAAGGCAGGAGCCTGCAGGCAGGGGTTGAAGCAGAGGCTCTGAAGGAACCGCTTACAGGCTTGCTTCCCATGGCTAGTTCTGCTTCTTTTTATACCACTCAGTACCAACCACCTGCCCGAGTGTGCCACTCCCCACAGTTGAATGAACCCTCCCACACCAATTATTAATCAAAAAATGACCTAAGACTTTCTTAAAGACACATTTTATGGAGATACTTTCTGAATTAAGGTTCCTCTTTCTCAAATGACTCTAGCTTGTGTCAATCCAAAAAGGGGGAAGGGAAGAAGGCAAAAAGATTGCTTTAACAGGACACAAAGAACAAATAGCAATTACCTGCTTTAATACCTGAAACATCAAGCAACTATGTTCTGAGTTAAGCATTCTGGTGTTTAGGCAGACATGCAGTGACCACATATTAGACCAAGCGTCCTGTAGGCAGCCACTCACTGGGTCAAACATCCTGGCATAGCCTTGAAGGAGCAGGAACGGTCTTGAACTCTCTGACCTGTGGTCAAGGTGAAAGGGATCCACCTCTGTGGGCCATCTCAATACCCAAAATACCGAGTAACCACACCGTAGGCCAAGATATCTTGTTTGTAGTCACACCTTAAGTCAGACCTCTCGTCAATAATTGAAAGAGCAAGAGTAGGCTTAAACCCTGACCTTCAGTCAAGGTGGAGCAGACCCACTTCTGTGGGCCCCTCCAGTAAACAAAGGTCTGGAAGATGCTCTTGATGCCTGTGCCCACCTCAGGAGCTAAGGAAAAAATGCACAGCCTTTCTTGCATACAAACTTTGAACAAACATACTGGGCTTACACAAGCAGCACTGGGCAGAAAATAAGTCCATACAGTGGCCAGTGAAGCCTCCTCAAATGTTGATTTTGCTTGCAGTTTATGAAAGAATGCAAAAGATGCTTTCTAATTAGGAATCCTCTAACAGGGTCTCAGGAGGTGACTCCATTCCCTGAACACTGCACATCCCACCTGGTCTCTGTTAAAGGTCCTGCTCGCTGGCCACATGCTTTTTAATCCATACAGATTCTCCAGTGGACATTCATAAAATTACAGAGTGTGAACTAAAACATGGCTGTAGGGTTTTGGATGTCCAGAAGGTTATTTGGGGGAAACAAATGGAGACTTCTAGCTGGTTGAGTTCAAGCTTCTTCTTCACAGTCTGTTTCACTAGTTTTTTCTGGCATATATTTTGCAGAGCTTTCCCCCACTACAGACCTTGCACAGGAAGCCCTCTCGTCTCCTCCTGCAGTCCCAACCCTCTCACAGGTATAATCCAGTTCGCACTGGCCTTTGGACGAATGTGCTGAAGGTTGAGCTGGCCGCAGACTAGCCTTTGGTTTCATAGCTTCTGGCTGCTTTGCAATGTGCTAACAGGATGTTCCACCACTGTTTACAGTCTGCTGTCCAAGAGGACCACATCTTGCATTGCTCCTTCTCTCCTCACTGGCAATGCTCAACCTTAGCCTTGCCTCCCTCTCTACATTAGATGGGTGGCAGATGTGTCCCCTTTTCTCCAGCATGTCCAGGCCTGGCCTGAGTACTTCTTCTAGTGGACACACACTGCTGGGGAAGGGAACACACTGCCTGCCTCTGAGCAAAGAGTGTCTTTGGGATCGCAGACAAGTCTTCAAGGTGTATTTCTTAAACATCAGCACATAGTTTTCCAGCAAAAGTCAAAGGGAAAATGTTCAAGGCAGCTGGATAAGGGACATTTGTTGCTCTAAGTTGTTTTATATGCTGACTAATATTTGTCATGTGACTTTAATAAGGAGTATGCTATTCCAAAC
This sequence comes from Bramus lutescens, assembly GCA_001685075.1. Classification (NCBI taxonomy): domain Eukaryota; kingdom Metazoa; phylum Chordata; class Mammalia; order Rodentia; family Cricetidae; genus Bramus; species Bramus lutescens. Next base: position 189,287 of record LOEQ01005226.1, read on the forward strand.
AATTTAGATGAGCATTTGAATATGAATCATTTGAGATAACTCATAGTAACACAGTCACATCCGCCCCGATCTTTGTGTGCCTTAAAACATTAATGATTAAATCTCTCTGTCTCTGTCTCTCTCTGTCTCTCTCCCTCTGTCTCTGTCTCTGTCTCTTCAGAAAGGGTTTACCACAAATAAACCCTCTAAGCTGCTATATGACTTAGATCTTTCCCTCCCTCAACACCTTGTTTTTTTCAACCATGCCTACAAAGGAAAATACCCTGGGAAAGGTAGTGTTTGGGAGGGGGTTGTCAAAGCCTGGGCTCTAAAAGCCCCAGTAAGCTATGCTTGGCCCTAGTGTGCCAGTTATAGAGACAGGCAATGATGAAGAGCAGAGACAGGTGGTGGAACGCTGGATGACAAGCCTGGACATTTCTCTTACCGCTGTTCAGGAACTAAGAGAGACCTTTAGGAGGGTCCCTAGCCTTGGGTGACTACCTCTTCATCCCCCACATCTGGTCTCTGCCTATGCATAGCTAAACTAGCATGAGCGTGAGATAACTCACTGATTCTGTAGGCAATCTGCTGATTGTGCTTATCATGACTGTGTGCTAAGTGCTCCTCCACCTGTTGATTCTCGCCCCAAGAGCTGGGGAGGTGGAAAGCAGGGGCCATACGCCTCAGCTTTGCCTCTTAGCACCTGGCAAAATAGCCAGCGGACCTCTCAGCACTGCTACTCCCATTCACTAATCCAATGAATGAGATTGGCTCTCCTTGTTAGAGAAGACGGCTTGTGCCGTCCTGGGGGTAAAGATCGCCCACTGAAGAAGTAGGCGTGGTAACATGGTTTGAGAGCAACAGCGTGGTGAAATCACTGAATTAGATTATACGCTACGTGCAGAAGAGGGAAAGTTCTATCAAACTCCCAAGGCTGTCTCTCCGGGGGTGGTGTTTGGGTGGCAGGTTGAAGTTAAATGGTGGAGTAGCCTTGTGGTTATAAGGGTTATGTCGTGGTAGGAGACAGGCAAGTTAGCTGCTACAGCCTGGGAACTAGCATGGGGTCAAAGCCTTTTGGAGGCTTGAGTTGGGTCACCAGATGCCCTTTCTGGGGGTAGCTGGCTGTGGGCCGGGGGGCAGATAAGAGGAGTAACAGCTTTTCGTGACAAGCAGGAATGTATTTTACAAGGTTTCTGAGGAATGCGGGCTCTAAGAAGCAGTCCTTCTGTTTACCTGTCAGAGTCCAGCCTGAGTTGAGTTCAGAATGTCATTTAGGACATTCAGGGGTACTGCCATTTTGAGGGTATGTGTGTAGGCCCACTTTGGACCAAACATTCCGGGTTTTTTTTAATGATAAGTGGGTGGAGGTCACAATCTCTAGCTTCTTAAAGCTTGGAAGGGATACCATGGGGATACTGAGAAAGCTGGGGTGCAGGTAAAAGGTGGACAGAGTCAAGCAGGCAGGCGATGGTAGGACACCCGGGAAAATTCTATTAGAAGCATCTGGTTTATTGACCATTGGATAATTTTGCCTGAAAGAACCTGAAGGGACAGTGTGCTGCAGAATGTTACGTCAACTTGACACAATCTAAAGTCATCTGAGAGGAGGGAAACTCGATTAAGAAAATGCCTCCATAAGATCCAGCTGTAGGAAAACCTGTAGGCCATTTTCTTAACTAGTGATTGATGGGGGAGGGCTCAGCCCATTGTGGGTGGGGCCATCCCTGGGTTGATAGTCCTGGGTTCCCTAAGAAAACAGGCTGAGCAAGTCACAAAGAGAAAGCCAGTCAGCAGCATCCTCTTTGGCCTCTGCAGCAGCTTTTGGCTCTAGGTCCCTGCTCTGCTTGAGTTCCTGCTCTGACTTCCTTTGATGATGACTGTGATGTGGAAGAGAAGACTGAGAAGTTGCTTTGGTCATGGTGTTTCATCACAGCAATAGTAACCCTAACTAAGACAGGCAGGGAGCAATCATTATTATGATAAGCATAGGGAACAGTGGGAGAAAGGGGTAGAAGACAGAGCCCCAAGGGAGACCGAAAGCACAGCCCCCTGGAAGCTGTAGTTTGTGAAGCAGATCCTGGAAGTTTTTAATCCTCTCTTCCATGTGTCCAGAAGGTAGCACCATTCTTCATTAAGGAAGAGGTGAGTGTTCCGTCTTTCAGCTGTCAGCAAGCTAAGGGCTTGCTGGTTCTGCAGGATCACCAGAGCAGGAGAAGGGAGCTGGTTATGCAGTAGCTGCAGGGCTCAAGTTGATTGACTCCTGGATGATGTCTGACAGCTGAGTGGACAGATATAGACCAGAGACAGAAATGAAGTTAAGGAGCTTAGGGGATCTTTATCTCGGGTGTAGACTTGAAATTTCCATCCAGAGCCTGTTGACCTGTGACATATGGATACAAGCCATGCCTCCCTACAGCTTGCATGGCATTTGGAAGCCGACGAAAAGAGATAAAAGTTCTTTAGATATATCAGCAAGAGCACTGTCTGTAATCGGCACTGAAATCGCATCGCAGGGAAAGCAGTTACCAAATGTCTGCAAACAGTCCAAGCGGATTCTTGCCTTTGAGCCATAGCAAAAATAAAGTCTGGAGATTATCAACATAAACATGACCATTAATCTGTAAGAAGACAGAAAGGGAACAATGGGGGAGAAGAGCCAGAGGGCCTGGAAGATGGTTCTAGGCTGGAAGCATGAACACTCTTTCCTTTGTTCTATCATTCATTCACACATCACCCCCTGAAGAGGACCAGGCAGATGTAGATGGTCACATCACCACCTTAAGACATTTGGATAGATAGAGATTGAACAGAGATTTCTCAGCACAGCAAGATGTACTTTTAAGTCCATATTTGAAAAAGAAAACAACCAAAAGAAATTTAAAATTCTTGAGACTGTGACTATGATAATTTTTCATAAAAAGCTTTAGCAGTCACTGTTTATAACTGTCACCATGACCAGCTTAATAACTTCCCACAACTCCATGGATTAGTATGTTTGACTTCAAAATTTTAATATCATATAACCCACCAAGTTTCATGACCTTCATTCACTTTCTCAGATCCACACAATTTGTAGAATCCTACTGTTCCATCTGGAAATATCCCATCATTTCTCATCAGACACTGGAGCCACGCCAGTAGTCGCTGAAAAGGCAAGCCCTTTCGGTAAGTAAGAGCTAAGAGCAGCAAGGTGTTTGGGGTTTGCTTCTCCCTTGAAACCTGTTTGTGACTTTGCCTTTCTCAGCAGGAAGCCCCCACCAGCTCTTAGGAAAGCGAGGCCTGTTTTTCGTACTTGAAACCAACTTAAGATGACAGGCAATTGTGTCAGTTTTTAAGCCTTTTTAATTCTTGTTTACTTTAAGAGATTTGAATAATTAAACTTTTCTTTAAAGTTTCAAATTTGTGTTATCCATACGCAACATGTCTATCTTTGCACCCAAAGTTATTGTAAAGACAGAACTGACCTCTGGGCAGCCGTAGTGCATACCTTTAATCCCAGCACTCAGGAGGCAGAGGCAGGTGGATGCCTGTGAGTTGGAGGCCAGTCTGGTCTACAGAGTGAGTTCCAGGACAGGCTCCAAAGATACAGAGGAACCCTATCTAGAAAAACACAAAACAAAAACAAACAAGCAAACAAGACAGAACTGACCAGGCAGTAATCCCGGAAGGACTTGGCAAGGTCCCACTTCCTGCTGCAGCGGCAGGTGTCAGGGCTATTAAATTGCCTGAGAAGATGGGGCCAGGGTACAATGAGGACAGCCATCAACACTCACCACAGAGATGGGATGGATAGGTTTTACTGGAGTGAGCACAAGGACAGACTAAGTGGTCTCTGGATCAATTAAAAATGCCAGAGACATAAGCAGCTGTAGGGATAGTCAGTCCACTGGGGGAGCCCAAGGTCACAGGACAACCCAGAAGATGGGAGAGATTTTTCTGTGGAGGAGAAGCTTGAGGACTGATCTACTTTGGTGACATGACACAGAGTAGGACAGCCAAGTCTCCAGTGTCCACAGTGTCCAGCCTGTCCACAGTTTGAATAGGGCCTATCAGAAACCGGTCAAGCGTGGGGCAATTTTCTGTCCAGTGGCCAGTGTTGCTGCACAAGAAGTAGGTCCCAAGTGGAGTCCATTGGAGCCCCATCTCCCTGGGAGGTGGTCCCAGGGCTGCTGCCAGAAGCTGGTATTTCTGTCTACCACAGGAAGCCTTCTTCATTCTTGCCTGTTCTCCCTTTCGATAAATACCTTAAAATGGCATATTCCGCAGACCTCTCTGGGTAGATTATCTAGCACCTGATTTTGACTACTGTTTTACAATAAATAAACTTGATTTATTTTCAGTTACCTGCTTCAGGCGTAACTTTGACAACATACACAAAAGGCTAAAGCTTGTCCCTGTAAATAAATTATATTTCTATTTCATATGACTGCAGACAGTTCTGAGTACATTTGTTAATTTATAAGGTGACTGACCATTAACTTGCATGTCATAATTATCTCTAACAGTTTCCAGTAAGTTAGTGAATTTTATAAAATTGGGTTTTCATATATTTATCCCTGTTAAAGTTTAGCCTTAAAATTTATACTTTTGAGTTGAAAATCCTTTAGTATCAGAATAAACTTTAAACCATAAATACAGTACACAGAGAGACTGGAGAACCTCACTTTCCCAATCCTTTTATAGTGTAAATTTACAGAGTATCACAGTTTCTTATATGACTCAGTTTCTCCAAATGGCTAAAGCTTAATAAAGTCAGCAAAGACAGAAGTGGTCAGACTTAATCCTTAACTCAGTTTCTGTTAGCCTGAGTAGACCTTAGGAATTCATAAAACTTAATGACCAAACATATACTGTTAGTAAATCGTATTTTCCATAAATTAGAGTTAAGTCCAAGTTACCTATATAGTATGCTGTAGCAAATCTATTTTTCTTAAATAAGGATTGAATCCAAGTTGTTGACTGAAATTTCTGTCACACACAGTCCCACAGCCGTTTAGTCCCAAATAAACACACAGAGGCCTACATTAATTATAAACTGGTCTAGTAGCTCAGGCTTCTTATTAACACTTATCACTTGTAGTACTTGCTTATGTTAGCCATGTGGCTTGGTACCTTTTGTGGCCAGGCAGTCACATCTTGCTTGCTCTGTGTCTGGCTTCCTCTCTGTCTGGGTGATAACTATAGATTGAAACTTTCCTCTTCCCAGAGTTCTCGTTGCTCTGCCTCTACTTCCTGCCTGGT